>JAYJMB010070465.1:0-69258 GCA_036873735.1 Pouteria campechiana
CCATCATGGGATATACTCATCCCATCTATTTTATCCAGTACAAACTTGGGATATTTTCTACCCCCATTCATTTAGAAAACATACATACACAAGAATAAACAACCTATGAGATTTCCCCTATTCCCATCAATTATCCACTCACATTTTCACCTATAATCATAATTATCATAAACAAAACACCATGTATTTCAATTCCAAGGGATACTTACTATCCCTATTATTCATAGATTCATCAATCTTTAACCAATTACGAGATAACCATTATCCCTCAACCAAAACATATGTGCCCGAAATCAACCAATGAGATATTCATTATCCCCATCCAAAACAAACAAGCCCGGATACAGTCGACAGGATAAATACTATCCCTATCCACACTTACATTAAAACAGAGAAGGGAGCCTACTTACCTCCTAATTCATCAACTTCAGTAACTCTTTAAGCTCTTTATCTGGCCATCCATATATTCATGATCCTACACATATATAACAATCTCATTCATTTATATAAAAAATATTAACTAACTCATATCAAATCAATGAGTTACATTATAAATCAATCCATTATTAAACTACACTTTAGCATTAGCCACAATACTATCTAACTTATAGGTTTCTTCCATAGCTAATCCCCAAACTAATCATCTATACCATGTACCTCATGGGAGTAGTCCATCAATTTTATGATAAACACTAAGTTAAAGTAGATTTGCCCAATAGGGCATCATTAGGGACCTTCATTGCCTACAACATTCATATTATATATGACATGATTAATGCTTAAATACTTTTAAAATAATTCAATTAAGCCTTTAATTTAATTAATTCAGGGCTTATATAGCCAATATACAAAACCCCCTTTTTAAACCCACTTAGGTCATAACCTAAAACATGTTTTACATCTCCAAATCATTCCAAACAAACCTCAAAATACTATAATTATATAATTAATCATTTACCCTATGATCTCAAACCAATTTTTTCCTCAAAATCATGATTCCTGAAACCCTAATCAACATGACTCAAGGTTTCTCAAGCCTAATATGTCTCAAATAATAATTAAACATGTATTAATCATTTACCCCATGGTTCTAAGAACAAAACTCATTATCTTCCCCAAAATTTCATCTTTCATAAATTTTCTCAAAACCCTAACTTAAGAAAATCATGAATTCGGTTGGGAAAAGGAGACTTACCACCAAATCCAAATGTTGCTCCCACCCTTGGATGAGGATCCAAGCTCAAAACTTCTAGTAGCTCACCCCCATTTGCAAGAAATTAGATTTTCCTTCTTTTCCCACCATCAAAACCAAGAAAATGTTGGTTTAAATGGATGATCAATGGGTTTTTAATCCTAAACAAATGATTTCCTAGCCAAAATAATAAGGAATCAAGCCTAAAAGAGGCTAGGGAAAAAGGGAAGAAGAGAAGGGAATCGAAAAAGGGGAAAATAGGATGAAAATAAGAAAAATAGAATGGGGTCAGCCTTAAAACATCAGGTCACTACCACTTGGCAGCCTCCTACCATCCCAACCACTTGCCCCCAGCCTCCTACTGATGGATAGAAATCGCAACCACTTCCCGCAGCTGCTTGCCCCACCACCTACTAGAAGCAGTTTTAATGCATTGGCCATACCTTTCTCATATGAACTCCACCTTAAGTGATTCTTATTCCATTGGATAAATAATTTTAAGGGCTACAACTTTCATGTTGACAATATTTTCTAATCATCCCACAAATATGTCAAACAATTTAATTAAAGTGGCCCATCATGTTATTTTTAGCAATTTCTAACATTTGGAGCAGTTTTAGTACATTAACCATAAATTCTTCATTTGATATCCAAATAATATAATTATTGATTTGTTATAAAGATAATTTCAAGATCTATGACTTTTATGTTAAACACTTTGTCTTTATCATCAAATTTTATGTCAAAATTTGGACACAAATGACATCATTCAAATTTTTAGCTTTTCCACCATATCTCATCATATAAAAAAATTTTTACCTCTCATTTTTTAGCAATAATCTATAACTTAACACCACCAAGTATTACAAAGGGTTGCCTGTATATCTTTAAAATTTTTGAATGAGATAAGTAGGTTTAATCATTATCTTTGGTTGGGTTGACTTAAACTTCAATTCCATGATAATTACTATCCCAAGATATATGAAAAGAGCTTTTAATGAAAATTATCTAATATTTGAATGTTGCCAATGACATGCATACACTTTATCTTATTGCAATTTTTTTTTGTGTTCATAGTTGTGCTTAAATGTACTATTGTTTAGATATATAAGGGGAGAAAATGACCCCTTCGTATGCCAAGGATGCCTACTTGGACCCCTCTCCCATATGATGTACCTTTTTGATTCTAACAAAAAGGGGGGGAAATTGGAATATTTGTTTAGAAGAAGAGGATTGGGGGAGAATGACTTATGCCTCTTCTAATTTATGACTTCCATACCAAAAGGGGGAGAAGAAAACTTGTTATGGAAAATGAGTTATCATGACTTGTGTCTTTGGGAGAAAAATAGCATCATATGTCATGACCTGTCTTTTATATCAATAGTATCATACTCCAAATGTTTACATATTCTAATTAGATAGGGGGAGTTTGTTATTAGATATTTAGCACATCCTTTAAATGTCACAAGTATTTGAGTTTTTTCATCATAAAAAGGGGGATGATTATTAGAATTATTTATATGATTTTAATGACAACAAAATATGTCTTAGACTTGATTCATGCTAATGATACTTTTAGTTTAAGAAAGCTTGAAATATAGAAAGATATGCTTTTAATACATTGTTGGGACATTATTTGTGTAAGCATATTACATTAGCATGGTTTAGAAAGATCATGACAGAGAAATCACTTATTCGTAATGCACTTAACTTGGTTTATCTCTTTGTAATGTCTTGGATCATTTACAATTGTGCTTGAATGAGTAATATCTTCAAATATACAAAATTTGATTCAAAGAGTATATCCATGCTCTATAACTTATGAAAATCTTATGTAGATTCATGTGGATAATTATGTTGTGATTTAAAATGAAAATATCAAGGCTAATAAAAGTGGCAAAGTGCATAAATGTCAAGTGTAGAACCACAGTTGAATAGTGTAGCCACCCAAGCCTATCATCTATCTCGCAAGCATAGTTGCCAGTGGAAACTACATGCGATGTTCTAGGAAGATAATTCCTTAGATGACCGCAGTTGATACCACAGCTGCTTGCGGGTAGCGCCTTCTACTGGAGGCACCATTTCATATCGCCTAACATACATTTCAGTCGGTCTGAAGTAGTGTTTGGACCATCCGAAGCAATGAAGGAAGATCCCACCTAGCATCCCCATGAGCACAGTCGATATCATATACCACCTACGAACGGATAGTAACATGTGATTGGGAGTTCTGCCAGAGATTCAATCACAATCGATTTCGTATACCACCTACTGTATCACTTGCAGCCCAGCCGAATGCTGCAGCCATCTACGACACTGCCAACTGATATCCAATGTAATAAATTTGAACATTACAAAGCCATGTTGCCCCACAAAATCAACTCCAATGGTCAAGATTTTGAGTGATTTATTTAATGAGAAATGAAGAGATGTTTGAATCAAGCAACTCTAAAAGCAACCCAAGCCAAAGCATTCAACCTTCCTTCATAACTTTTTAATGCTTGTTTCTACAACTTTATGGGAAGATTCCCTACAACATAAAGAGCAACATTCAAGACTTCCCTAATGCTCAACAAGAAGCATGCTCAAAGTATAAATATTTTCTTTTTATATTTGTGTATGCCTTAACATGGTATTGTAGACCAAAGTTAAGAATAGTAGTTCTGGTTTGTTGGAGTGTGTCTTACAATAAGTTTGCTAATTTGTACATTGCTCCTAGAGTTAGAATCTAGAAGAGTATAGTGACACTAGTTTATGCCCCCTTGAATTGGAATCAAGAAGAACAAGTTGATTGTTAAAGTGTCTCATAATCGATTCCTAAGTTGTTACTCCCCCAGAGGTGGAATTTAGAAGTGTGTTGGGTGCACTATTTATATTTTCACTATAGAGAGATCGTGGAATTTAAGGCATAAGGAGTGTGCTCTTGAAAGTTTGGAGTAGGGATGTTTGCCCAAACCACTATAAAAAATTGTGTGCTTAATTTGCTTATTTGTGTTTTATCTTTCTATTATATCTATTCCATTGTATTTTGCACAATAGCATGAAAAGAGGGAAAGTAATTAAATGGGGGTTAAGGAATAAATTTTATAAACCCAATTCAACCCTCCCCTCTTGGGTAAATCCAAGCCTATAGGCCCAACAACCTTTATTGGTTTAAACATTTGAGTGTCTATATCCAATTCATCTTTGGTGTCCTTTAACATTTCTTTTACAAGATCCTCACACAAGACTCATAAAAGATCTATTCTAGGCACAACCCAAACATCGGAGTTGTATGTCTAAAATAAATAAAAGTAAAGCCATGTTAGATGAACAACTAGGGCACACGATGAATGTTCCCTAAATAATTCCTCCATAGAGGATAATCCTTCTCCTATTGTAGATCAAGGCAGTTCATAACACAATGCATCTGTATCTAGAACAAACTTGCTTTTGTAATAACTTCTTCGACTAATAATATTATGATACAACAATAGTGTGAGCAAAGGGAATTTCTTGAAAGGATGTTTCCCTTAAGTAATTAGCTAAGAACTTCTCAACCACCACTAATAAATCCTCAGTTTTCTAGACAACATCCTTGAGATCCAATTAGGATTGATATGGGCAATTTGATAAGCCCTTTGAATGACTTCAAAACTAGTGATCATTCTTGGACCAAGAATTATGTACAATAACCTCTACCTATGCATCCACAATAGGCAAGACCATTAATACTACTAGATATGATCTAGTTCCTAAAGTTGTTACTTTGAATATGGAGATAGTAGGAAGGGTGCCATCAATAGCTCATTTTCTGAACCATACAACTTTGGAGGTCTCTTTTCCTAAATTGGATAGGAGAAGCATTGACAGACCAACCAATAAACCAACTACATCAACAAATGCAATTCGTGAGCTTGCTCAAAGATTGATCAATCCAAGGGAAGATGAAGCATAATCTAATGTACAAACGAAGCCTCAAAAATTATTCAAAGAAAGAATTGAAGAATTGGAGGCAAGGATTCCTAGGAAGCAATTGAATACATGGTAATTATTGAACAACCTCCCTTGAGTACTGAGATTATGGATGAGCCTCTCTCAAAAGGGTTTAAAGTACCTTACATGGATGCCTATGATGGAACTATAGATTTAGGCAATCATTTATCTTAGTATGATGGCCAAATGAACCTGATAGGGGGCATTTGATTTAATAAAATGTTGAGCATTCCATCATACTCTTGACCCCAAATCCATTAGTACATTCAGGGAATTACAATGGCTCTTCTTGGCAAATTTCATAGGTCAAAGATGACAAAAGAGGACTATGGAATCATCAATTGCCATATGACAAAAAGAGGGAGAGACCCTTATAGAATATGTTGACAAGTTTAATCAACTTACTTTGGATATAGCAGGATTAAACCAGACTATAACCATGGCAACACTACAAAATGGAATAAAACCTAAGCAGATTAAATATCATTCATGATTGGAGCCTTTAAAGAATTATCTTGAGCTTTTGAAAGCCCTTAATAGGCATATTGATGTAGAGGAATTTATTCAAGAGGTTGATATTGGTTCTTGTAGAAGGACTAGATCACCTCCTCTATGTCAGGTGTGTTGAGTCTAAGGGCTTAGATTTGATGATTAACAAAACTTATTTAAGACTTGAAATAAACTAATGATATTACTACTGAGATTCTAGTTGTAGAAGAACTTCAGATGTGATGCAACAATGATAAAATGGATGTTGGAAGCTTCAAAGGTGACAAAGACAAGTTTAAAAGGTTTGAAGACAAGCTTTAGAAGTACGATGATGTAGTTTGGAGGTTTCAGATGGGAGGACTCTTATTCCAAATGAAGGAGGAAGCTTTGGAGTTGCCTCAGATGGAGAAGAGAAGCTTCAAAAGTGGCACTGTTAAGGTTTGCAACTTTAGAGGTTATGAAGAGTCACTTTAGAGGTTGAGGAAAAACTTTAAAGGTGTAGAAATAACCATTGGGAAGAATAAAGGTCGAAAGAAGCTTTGCCACATCTGAAGCAAGGCTTCAGACATTTTGGAAAAAGCTTCGTTGGCATCAAAGGGGACATCATGAGCTTTATAGGTGCAAGCTACTTACTTGAGATGGTTCGAAGCTATGAGCAACAATGACAATGGCAGAAACCCTACCTTTAGATGGTTTGAAGTATAACTTTACAACATAGTGTGATGCACTTACAATAGTCAAAAATCCCACCTTTCGAGGTTGCAACAGTTGGAAGCATTTGAAGAATATAAACAATAGTTCGAAAGAAGAAGAAATAGATTTCTTGAGTGCATAAAACATGAATCTATCTTGAATCCAGAAAGTTCAATCACTTCAAGGTGTTTCAATGAACACAAAACTTCAGAGCCACATCATTACCATTTCAAGGAGAACGAAAGCAAGATAAGCTTATTGTATATCGATTTATTGAGCTTAATCTATATAGACATTAGGCCTAATTAGAGACAATTTATTGTACACTTATATTTGTATGATGAGTTACCGGTAAACTCTAAAAACCAGTTGGGAAGTTGGTGGTTAGCTTGGAAACCAGATTATATGAGTTGGTGGTGAGCTCAACGAAAGCCATAAGTTTGTGAGAGTTCTTGGTCATCTCGTAAAATCAAGGAAGGTTGTTTCCATAGTGGATAGTGGAACCCAAGGTTAGGGAAGCCTTGGAGAGTGGAGTAGGTGCCAAGGGAACCCAAACCACTATAATTGTTATGTCTTTACTATTTTTTTCTTACATGTTTCCATTGCATCTTATTTCTACACTTGCACATATCATTTATTTTCCCCACACTGTTTGGATTCTAGCTTTTCCATACACCAAAGGGGCTAAAAAGTGCAACAATTGGTATTTGATTAGGACACTGATATTGGGATTCACATTTTTATCTCTACCTTAGTGTGATCCCGTATGGCAAACAATTTTGGTGGAATCAAAGAGGGTCAATCAACCATTAGACGTCTATATTTTAATGGGGAGCATTATAGCTATTGGAAAATGAAGGAGAAGAATTTTTTGATTGCCAATAGTTATAAGTTATGGAAGATAGTAGAAGAAGAAGTGGTGCTCACTAGGACATTAGAGAAGTTCCATTGAATGCCAAAGCTAAGAATGCTCTAAATTGTGCTTTCTCTCCTTCTGAATTTGAGAAGATATCCTCATGTGAAATTTGGAACCATTTGCAAGTAGTTTATGAGGGGACAAGCCAAGTGAAGGAAGCTAGGATTATTATGGAACAAACTTCACAAAGGCAGGAAGAAGATGATATTCCAATTTTTTTTCTAAGGGTCACGCACATAACATTGCGATCCCTCATGAAGATACTATGGTTATTTTTATAATAATTGAAAATTTTGAAATCAAATAGATAATGGTAGATATCGGATCATTTGCAGGTATATTATTCTACCATTGTTTTGAGAAAATAAAAATTCCAAAGGAGAAGTTACAACTAGTAGCGGGCTAGCTATTAGGGTTTACTGGGGATGAAGTGGTACTAGAGGGTGTCATCACTCTTCCATATACAATGTGCGATGAAAAAATAAAGACCACAACTTCTCTAGACTTCCTAGTGGTTAAGGTACCATTAGCTTATAATGTGGTGTTGGGGCATCTTGGTCCAAACAAGATGAAAGTGATAGTTTTGACATATCACTTAGCTATGAAATTCCCCACCTATAGGGGAGTGGGTTTAGCTAAGGGGGATTAAAAGACTTCTCAAGAATGTTATGATTGTTTAAAAGGAAAGGCACCAAGCAACATGTAGATTGATACATTAAATATGTAGGACGAGCAACAGATTGCTCATAGTGAACCAATAGAGCCCATGGTGAGGGTTTTGTTGTTCCCCAATAATGAGACCAAAGCAGTTTAGGTGGGTTTCATGTTAGAGAAACCTCTCCAGAAAAAGTTGGTTGATTTGCTACAAAAAAATGTAGATGTCTTAGCATGGGAACCAGACATGCCCAGACTCAATTCGGTAGTAATTTGTCACAAGTTTGCTTTCGATGACACTCATGTGCTCATAAAAGGCAAAAAAAGTGATTATTTTCCCAGGAAAAATGAGAGGCCATCATTGCAAATGTTGATAAATATTTACAAGCAGGTTTCATTAGGGAGGTACATTATCTAGAATGGTTAGCTAATGTAGTGATGGTTTAGGAGGAAAATGGGAAATGTCTGATGTTTGTTAATTTAATTTTCCTAAATAAAGCCTACCTATAGGATAGTTATTAGCTTCTTAATATTAATCAATTGGTAGATTCCATTCATACATGGATGCTTTTCTATTATCATAAAAATCGAATGCATGAGTTTGATTAGGAGAAAATAGTTTTCATAACAGATGTCGAGACAAACTATTATAAGGTTATGCCCTTTGGATTAAAGAATGCAAGCACTATATATCAATGAATGGTCAATTCTATTTTCAAGCACCAAATTAAAAGGAATATAGAAATGAATGTTGATGATATGATCATCAAAAGTTGATTTTGTGATAATCATATCTGGGATTTGGAAGAAACATTTTAAACCGTCCAAACATATCAAATGAAATTGAATCCCCAAAAATATGTCTTTGTAGTATCTTCTAGTAAACTTCTTGGGTTTTTAATATCTCAGAGGGAAATAGAAGCTAAGCAGGAGAAAATAAGAGTTATTCATGATATGATGTAGCCTAGCAATAATAAGGACATATAGTGATTAACAAGATGGTTAGCAGTATTGAATCAATTCCTATCAAAATTTTTAGAAAGGAGCCTCCCATGTTTTAAATCATTACTCAAGAAAGCCAACACGGAACCTACAGTCACTGGAATAGTGGATCTAGATTTGTAAAAGTCTTTTGAAGATTTAAAAGTATATCTTTCTTCACTCTCGCTATTATGCACTCCTAAGAGGGGCAAAAGTTTTTATATCTACCTTGTTGTAGGATCAGAAATAGTAGCAATAGTACTATTTCAGGAACAGGAAGCATAGTACCAACCTATCAACTACATCAACTGGATGTGAGGAATGATGAGGTTCAATACCCAACAGTAGAGAAGACAACATTTTCCCTAATAATTGTAGCTAAATGATTATGTTAATATTTTTAAAGGCATCTAATCTATGTTTATATGAATTATCTTTTGAATTAGCTCCTTTAAAGAATGGAACTTTCAGGCTAGTTGATTAAATGGGCAATAGAATTTAGTGAGTTTGATATTGAATTTCCCCCACAAACAGCTACAAAAGGACAAGTTATGGTAGATTTTATTATGGAGTTAACTCGTAGTACCTTGATGGTACTGAATCTACGCACATAGCTTGCGTGTTTGACATATCTGAGTGCACAACTAGTATGTCCTACAAATACGGATGCACAAGATGCATTCTCTAATGTAATACAGCAAGAGATAAGTGCAGGTAGTTCCATGGAACCATTTAATATTGAATATGGTTATGGTGATTCTTTCTTTAAGAAGATATTGCCATGGAGGTTATATGTTAATGGATCCTATAATAAGAAAGAGTAGGAGCTAGCTTTATTTCGCAAAACTCGGAGGGAACTACTATTGAGTATGCCCTTCGATTCAATTTCCTAGCCACTAATAATGGAGCATAATATGAAGCTTTACTTGTAAGATTACGAATGATGCATAAATTAAAAGTGGATGCATTGATGATATTCTTTGATTCACAACTTGTTGTTAAGAAATTATAGAATAAATATGAGGCGAAGGAACTTACAATGAAAACATGCTAAAACAAATCCCTAATATTTATTCATTAGATTTCAAGGGAAGCAAATGAGCATGTCGATCTGTTGTCATGGTTAGCTTCAGCTCATCTTTTATACCTCAATGGACCATTTTGATGGAATATTTAGCTAGCCCTAGTATTCATAAGGGTGAGAACATGATAATTGAGATTCATTAAGACGCAAAAGCATCATGGATGGATACAATTTGAGATTATCTATAAGATTGTGCGAAACAATCGGATCCACAAGAAGCAAGGAAGTTAGAAAGGTTCGCATCAAAATTTGTTTTTCTTGATGGACAATTATACCATAGAGGGCATACCATCCACACCTCAAGTGTGTTATTGAAAGTGAAGGCTAACATATAATCAAGAAATATATGAAGGAGAGTGTGCTAATCATGTAGGTGCTAAAAATCTTGCTTTTAAAGCTACAAGACAAGGATACTATTGGCCTACCATGGTTTTTCATTCCAAAGATTACGTGAAGAGATGTGATAATAGTTAGAAGTACGCAAACATACTATGTATTCTAGCGACAAAATTGGCCACTATCAATAGTCCATGGCCTTTTTATCAATGGGGTGGATATTCTTAGTCCTTTTCCACCAATAGTAGGGAGGTAAAAATGTATCATGGTTGCAATGGATTAATTCACTAAATGGGCAGAGGCCAAAGCAACATGCTCTATATTAGCCAAATAGGCAATGAGATTTATGTTAGAAAGTATTATGTGTAGATTTAGGATACCTACTATTTTTATGACAGATAATGAAACTTGATGGTTCAAATTATAATACCTCGCAAGTACACAAGTGTATAGTATTACAGAGTACATGAGCAAAGGTCGATTCCATAGAGAATAGTCAATTGATTTAATTTGATTAAGTTATGACCTAAAACTAACTTTAAATAGATGGATTGTTGTTTGAACTAATAAGAATAATAAACTAAAAGATAATCAGAAATCTAGGGCTATTGAATGATATAGGATAGATTGTAAGTGGCAAAGGTCTAGGGTTCAGATTTCACTACTTAATGACTCCTCTTGCTATTTGGATATTGGATTCAATGCTTGCTTGGGTTTGTTCTTTCTATGATATGATTAGTACCATTTGGTGTACAGGTTTAAATCAAGCTCTTTCACTTGTTCCAATTACCTATGGTATGTAGCATAATTCAAGTGAAAACCCATTACGATCAAGAACTATGAACCAAGTAGAATTGAGTGGTTGTGTGTTAGGTGTGTGCCTTAACCTTTTATTTTTCTCATTCAAAGAATCTCATGGTTGTGTGTTAGGTTTGCACATTAACCATGTATAGATAATCAATAAGATTTATGTAATTGGTGATCAAGTAATCACACAAATCAAAAGATTGAAATAAAACCCATGAATAAAAACATAAACTTGCATTAAATAATCAATAATCCACATAACAAGGTTCATCAAAAAGGGCAACATCTTCACCCTAGAAAGGAGGAATTAGTTCATGAAGAAAATAAAAGATACTCCCTTCATGTAGATCATTATACTATAATTTTCCTTCTTGAATCACCTTTGCTCCTCAAAAATCCCTAAGAGTAGCCTCTAAGAAACCCTAGAAACTCCTTTTAGAAGTTCTCCAAAAGAATCCCCTTTGAATAACATAAAAACTTCCTAAAAAATACTCAAAATAGGATATTTGCATAACTAGAACATAACTTAAAAGATTATTGATGGAATCTAGTGCCATTGGTGCCAATTAGGCACCATTGGTGCCACCTTGCTATCCAGTGGGGTGTTGTAGATCATGAGTGGGCGCTGGCAACTCTGATTTGCTATTCACAAGAGATACTTTGATTATTTTCACCATAACTTCCTCTTATGGACTTAGAATGGACTTAGAATTATATGATTTTTTTTATATTGATTAGACACCTTAATCTCTACAACTTTTATGTTGATCACTTGAGCTGAATACGCTTGTAAATGTATGAAAAATTTCCTCAAAGTTGAGCTAGTGGCACCAACTTGTTGTCCACCTAGAGAGGTGTTCATTGTTTCATTTATAACTTCCTCATACAATCTTCAAATTGGATGATTTTGATTTTTTGGAAAGATAACTTCAGGGGCTTTAACTGTGAGGTTGACCACTTGTCCTATATCAGTCTACATTAGTACTAAAAATGGAATCAAAGTAGTGCTACTTCACATTCAGCTTCTTTTTGACATGATGCGTTACCTGAAAAATCAAATAACTTCATTAAGTGTAATATTTCATCAAATGTAGTTATGAACCACTAAAATTATGTCAAATAAGGTTACACAATATTTAAATTTAGGCATTAAAATTTTGTATATTATGAGCTCATCAGAACTCAATTTAACAGCAAGTCTTTCTAGGTATTCTACATTTTTCATGGGATCCAACAAAAGTTTTCCTCAATATCCTCAAACTAATGGTTTTGTAGTAACAAATGGAAGTATCTTTGAAGGATTATGCAAAATATTTGAAGGCTCACATAGTAGATGGTACCATGAACTCCCAAAGATTTTATGGGTGCTTCAAATGCTCCCAAAGTAATCTATTAGTGAAACCCCATTTATTCTTAAATATTCTTATGAAGCTATCATTCCAATTGAGTTGCAGATTCCTTCATCTGTGATAGCAAATTTTAGTCCTAAATTGAATGCTGAAGCCCTTAAAGCCATATGCTTGATGAAATCCAAATTAATGCTCAGGCACATGCTATTCGACAGCAAAATTAGATCCATCAATATTATGATGAAAGGGTTAGACATTGAGGCATTTAGGAAGGTGATTTAGTGCTGCAAGAGGCATCAATTAGTAACACCACTGGTACTCGAGGAAAACCAGCTAGAAATTGGGAGGTACTATATTGGATTAGTGAAGTACTTGGCAATGGATCATATAGATTACAACATTTTAAATGGACGATATTTCCCATGAACATGGAATACAAAATATCTTTAGTTCTATTATCAGTAAAGGCATGCTTTTGGCATAGTTGAATTCAATATACTATTTCTTTTTTACTCATATTTCCCTTCGAATGTGAACGCTACCCAAAAATATTCCTCTATTGGATGCCACTCTACTACCTGAAGGGTAAGAAAGAGGTCTATCTCATTGGAAGGGAATGTAAGAGGCCTAGCCCATCAACATTGCCAAGAAAAGGAAACATAAGAGGTCCAACCCAAGGGACTACAAGAGGCCCAACCCATTAATATTACCATAAAGAAGAGATTAAACACGAATGCAAGACAAAAAAACATTGCACAAAATCAAATCATTGATATTAATATTCATCTGATTCCCAAGGTCTCTGTGTTTGAAAATTCTTGGGAAATGTTTCTTTCACAAGATTCAAAACCACGATCAAAACATTTGGCGACTTAGCATAATAGTATTTTTTGTTGCTCTAGTTCCACTACTAATTGCTCTAGTTACTCTTGATGGTCTTGACTAAGGGGTCTTGACTAAGGGTTGTAGTATGGTCAATCTTTAACCTATTTATCTCTGATTGAAGCAATTATTCTTGACTTTCTGCTTCCACCTCTATATTTGCTAACACTTCCTCTTTTTCTATGGTAGTGTGAATTGCATTGGTGTGATCATCTTTTGCTGCCTTAAGAGAAGCCACAACATTCTCTTTGACAAATTTTGGATGCTATCGAGTGACCTCTGCAATCCTTTGCCTAGCATCAGCAATGTTGCACTCTGAAATCAATGCATCTTCTCACGCTTGGAGGATGGAGAAGGTCTCTTTAAGCTCCTTGAAATGGTTCCATTCTGATAGGTAAATTTCATTCACTTGTATCATGCATGTTTAAGCTTAATTATTTGTGAATCTTTGATAGATTTAGATGGATTTAACATGAAAATATTGATTTCTCTAGGTGAAATGAAGATGGGAAAAGAAGATAGAAACTCAAGAATTATGAAGCTCAAAGTTGGAAAGAAAGACATTGTGACACCATAAAATTTCTATAATGGAAAGAATTGGTTTATAGTGTGTAAATAAATTACATATGCATGATTTGTAATATAAATGAAAAATTTTGATGAGTATTATGAAATAAATAAATTGAGTATTATGAAATACAGGCAAAAATTTTAGTGTTAGAAATAGTTAGAACACATGATGTGTGGGCCACATGTGTTCTTTAATGAATTGCACAATGTCTGGGAGCTTAAATGCTCCACCAGCCCCATTTTTAAGCCCAGTCGTCCCTAGCCTCCCTCCTTTATTCCTAAGTTCCAGAAAATTTTGCTTTGTACTGAAATTGACAGATTGAGTTGGGGGAATCACTTATAAACAACTTAGCAATCCTCTAGTATCAATTAAACATCAAATTCAGCAGTCTAAGATCGTGAATTTCGAAGGACAGATTGGGTTTTCATCTTGCAACTAGATTCAGTGAGATTTAATCAAATTAAAGTAAGTGGTAAGTCATTTCCAACACTTCTTAATAGTTTATAGTAACTAGAATTTCTGAATTTTGCATTTTAAACTAAGTTCTCAAAATTTTGAAGTTAGGGCTTTGGGGAAAACAAGAATACAGTAGTGAGATGAATGTTTTGAACACGGATTATAGTAGGGATTCAGTTCAAATGCATAAATATCTAATTTGGAATAGAAATCCCAACTTGAAAATAATGAGTATATGAAATTTCAGAAACTGTACTATAGATGTTTGATGAAATGGTGCTAACAGTAGTATAGCATGATTAACTTTGGATAATGATTGCATAATTACCTCTTAATGGAGTTATAGTAAAGTAATTAGCAAAACCCTAACTAGGGTGATGTTAGAAACTTAGAATGGAATCTGAATGGTATACTTTTACAAACAGAGAATGCAAAAGAATGATCATGAGAGCTATGTTTAAATCTAGGACATTTGACTAGTGAAGCAAATATTGGAAATACAAAATTACATCTCAAATAAAAGGGTGGAGATTATATATAAGGTAAGCAGATTATTTGCTTAAGAACTTTTACTGAATTTTAAATCTTTCATTATAGATATTATTCAATTGTGTTATAGATTCATTCTTAGAATAAAATTTGTATATCATACTTTAGAGAGGTGCCAATTAAGCAACATATGTAGTGTGAAGTTGGGAAGAAGAGAATTAAGTTAGTTTGAAAGGAATGGATGTAATTGAGAAGGAAATCAGTATACGTGAAGTGTTATTAATTGCATAGAAAAGTATGAATTCATTGGATAATGACAAATGAGAAAGTATTGGTTATTGAAGCATTTTAAAGAATAGGTGGGAATTAATACATGCGAATCAAGGTTAAACAAGTGAAAATTGAGGGAAATTAAGCAAGAAACATTGAGAATGAGGAAATAGGACAAGTTTTCATAAGAAAAGGTGGGCAGCAGAAAACATTGATTCAATATCACGACATAGGGTTCAGTGTCGCAACATTGCGCTCACTGCCACTTTAATGTCATGACACAGGTTGTCTGTGTCACAAAACCACTTATTCTTCATGGTTTTGTGTATGTTCTTCAGTGTGGTGACATAGGATTTCTGTGTCATGACATTGAATCCTCTGCCACGTTAATGTCGCGACATGGTCCCTCCTATGTTGCGACGTTGACTTCCCTTATGCCCTTTTTACCTTCTTTTTGCCTATGTCCTTGTATCTCTTCTTATTTGGCTTTGATTGTCTCATTTTCTTTATTCCTTTGTTCTCCTTTGCCTGCAAACACATTTAGTAAATCATATGTATGTGGAAATGATATTTTAACTATGTAATTAAGTCTGGTCACTTGGTTAAGAGTTGAAGATTTGTTTAGATAAATGTGATAATGTGATAAACTCTGAATGTTAGAAGAGTTATATTAATGAGTTTGATAATTGCATGAAAGTATTATAATCTGAGTATGGCTTGCATAATTTCCCTATATGAGATATTGGATTATAGTAAATTGGGTTTGGACACCTATCAGGATGGTCATTTGGTTATTGGGATCCTTCCATTGTTAGGGCTTTGCTATGGGTACCGCCTTCTTGGTGAAGAGGTCTAATCAACCTATTGTTCATGAGACTCCTCTAATTACTTAGTACCTTGATTTGCAGTGAGGGTAAGATATTTTAAGTCTCATAACACTCATAGCCAGGGTAGTGGGAAAAACTTGAGTGCACCAAAGTTGTAAGAAAGATGAGTCTATTTGAGTATGACACTGTGCATTTGGGTTGGTTAATGACCTCCCAAATAGGGTGTTGGTTGTTATTGAGTAATTTACCTTGAATGACTAGAAATGAAAGGATTACATTAAAAAGAGAGTTTCATTGTGAATAGATACAATTAGATATAGTAAACATCGTAATGGATTTTTAGGGAGGAATTTTGTTATTAATCGTATTTAATCCACAACAGTATAGTTTATTATAGTTTGGTTTTGAGCATATGAATCTTATTACATCTACGATTTAATTATTGATTTGAATTATGCCTGCTTATTGAGTTACTCAAACTTACTATATTTTATTATGTTTTTGTTGACAAGCCAGAAGATGGAGCCCAATGAGGGTTGGGAGCTCAAGTGAGGGAAAACCCATGAAAATTAGCATTTCTATGTTTTTGAAATATTTGGAATGTATAAAAAGTGTGATTTATTTAATATACTAATGGTGTAAATAATGTAAATTTAAATGTGGGGAGTATTTTATGTTGCATGTATTTAATTAGATGCAAGAATGATTTCCATACACTTTACCTTTATAGTGCGACTATAATCCTGGGAAGATGTCGGTGTTCATGAATGTTTATACAGGTATAAGTGGGTAAGTTCAGGGGAGATTCTAGTTGAGAGTCCTCCTGTTTCTGCCTGAGTAATGCCTTAGAAAGCGGGGCATTACAGAGTGGTATCAGAGCATATAAGTTTGATATATAGAAGAATAGTTGAGATAAGTCCCAAAACTGTAATGGTAAGAGTTTTGGAAGTTACTGATAGAATGACATGCATAGTTTTAGTTTCAATGGGAGAACATTAGTAGAATATGCTATTGAATTTTTATACTGATAAGTCAAATTGATATCTTAACATGATGATGTTATATGATCTAATACTCTTTCTTATATAGTCATGACACCAAGGAAGAGAGTGGACACAGGTAAAGCCCCCATGATAGAAGATGAGTCACTGAGAAGACCTACCCGGACTCGAGCGACAAGGGTTATTATTAGGGAAACTCTAGCAGAAGCCTCCAGGGTAGATGAAATGCCGAGGTTGACCCAAAATGAAGTTGAAGGAGGGGTAGTTGAACCTAAGGATGGCCAAGGGGCAGAACCTGCCAGAGCAGATAAGTCCGGCATTGCAATCTGTGATGTTGATGCAATTTCATCTATGTCACCTCCACCAATGCCTAAAGACTTGGGCACTATGATAGATATGATAACAGGTATTGCCCAGACATCCAAACCCAAAGGAGGCAAGCAGAAGAGCCTCAATCAATGGCAAGGCCGCAGTCAAGGCTCATAAATGTTGAAATAGAAATGGGGCAGCCATCTCAAAGACAACCAAGAATAGGCTTAGATATGAAAGTTTTCCAAAGTATGAATCCTCCAACTTTCAAGGGACAGAGGGATTATTGTGTGGTAAATGAATGGCTAGCTAGTATGGAAGAAAAGCATTTTCATATATGGAATGTCTAGAGGAACATAAAGAATTATAGGGAATTTACTAGCTAGAGGGTGAGGCAGAACAGTGGTGGCACATTGAAAAATTGACACTAGTTAGAAATGGTGTAGGGATGACCTAGATTGATTTCAGAGAAAGATTACTTCGCAGATATGTGCTGGCTAGTGAAAAGGCTAGGCGAGCTACTGAATTTCTAACATTATTGTAGGGTAAGAGAACTGTAGAAGAATATGATGGACTATTTAGATCTTTGGCACAATTTGTGTCATGGGCCCAAATGGATTTACTTGAAACAACTCAGAAATTTCAAGAAGGTTTGTGGTTAGATATCCGGGAGAAGTTGACCCCACTCATGTTAAGTCGATATGAGGATATCTTAGAGCATGCTCCTTTGGTAGAAAGAGAGGCAAAGCAATAGTCCAAATTTAGAGTGAGGAGACGCATGAGAGAAACTGAGCAGGGGCGACGAATTAGGCAGAAAACTGAGCAGAGTGGTAGTACATTATCTGAGAAAAATTATAATTATTGCGAGAAACTAGGACATTTAAAGTTTGACTATCCATTACTATTAAGGAAGTTGGGAGGAAGGCTGACTAGATTGACTCCAGGATAGATGAAAGAAATTAGTCAAGGGTTGAATTAGCCACGGGATGTGGGACATTGAAGGCCACTCACTTGTTTCGCTTGTGGTGAGACCGGTCATATTTAATGGAATTGTCCTAATCAAGGGAGGAATGAAAGTGTAACTTCACGAGCTCCAGCTCAGCCTGAATGTGGTGAGAGTAAGATGCGAGGTAGAGGCAGAGCAGAGGACCTAATGCAGTTCTTAGGTGGTAGAATGAACAACATAGACCTCCATTGACTATAGTGGTTCATGCGACCAATGCTTAGGAAGCCTAGACCATGGACCACTTAATTGCTGGTAATCTTTCTATATGCAATTACATAGCATATGTTTTATTTGATCTGAGTGCCTCTCAGTCTTTTATCTCTATTACATTTGTAAATAGAATTGGGATGTCTAAATGCTCAATGTATCCTGTGATAGAAGTATCCACTCCTTTGAAGGCAATTAATATTGCTAGAGAGATATGTTATGAAATACCTATACTGATTGAGAGTAGATAATTTTTTTTGATTCAATTGTCTTGAATATGGAAGGTTTGGATATTATATTGGGTATGGATTAGCTAACCTAGTATGAAGCTAAAGTTGGATGCAAAACCAAGCAAATAACTTTGAAGACCCCTAATAAGGTAGATATTACCTTTAGAAGTTCACCTAAGGGTGAAGCCCCTAAACTTGTATCAGCTATGAGGGCTCTTAGTCTGGTGTGGAAAGGGTGTGAAGTGTTCTTAGTTTCGGCTATCGACACCCACTCCAAGCATCAACTAATGGAGGATATACCAATAGTATGAGATTTTTCAGATGTATTCCTTGGTGAATTGTCTGAATTGCCTCCTGATTGAGAAGTTGAATTTTGTATTGACCTCCAACCTAGAATAGAACCAATGTCTAAGGCCTCATACAGGATGGCACTCATTGAATTGGTAGAATTAAAGTGCAATTACATGACTTGATGGACAAGGGATTTATTCATTCCAGTATATCACCATGGGGCGCACTAGTGCTGTTTGTTAAGAAGAAAGATGAGAGTCTTCGTTTGTGTATCAATTATTGGGGACTAAATAAAGTTACCATCAAGAACAAATATCTATTGCCCAGAATATATGATCTATTAGATTAGTTACAAGGAGCCACAGTGTTCTCCAAAATTGATCTATAGTCAGGTATCATCAATTGAAGGTTAAGCCTTTAGATTTTCAAAAGACTGCATTCAAAACACGATATGGGCATTACGAATTTCTAGTAATGCCATTCGGATTAACAAATGCTCCCGCTGTCTTTATGAATTTAATGAATAGAGTATTTAAATCCTACTTGGATCAGTCTATAATTGTTTTCATTGATGATATTTTGATCTATTTAAGAGACAGGAAGATTCATGAAGCACATTTAAGAATGGCTTTGCAGAGACTTAGAGAAGAAAAGCTTTATGCATAATTGAAAAAGTGTGACTTCTAATGAATAGTGTAGCTTTTCTAGATGATGTGATTTTGGGAGATGACATTTCTGTAAATCCTAATAAAATAGAAGCTGTAGTGAATTGGCCTAGACCAAGCACCGTGACTGAGGTTAGAAGTTTTTTGGGATTAGCCAGGTATTATCGGAGATTTGCTGAAGTGTTCTCCACAATAACTTTACCACTAACACAATTGACTTAGAAAGGAGTTGTATTTGTATGGAATGACTGCTTTTCAAGAATTAAAAAGATGGTTAGTGGAAGCACCTGTTCTTGCAATTCCATCAGGTCAAGGTGGATTCGTGATATATAGTGATGCATCAAAGAAAGGATTGAGTTGTGTTCTAATGCAAAATAGCAAAGTTATAGCTCATGCATCACGACAGTTGGGACCAGTTGCGACCTCATGAGCATAATTATCTAACTCATGATTTGGAATTGGCAATAGTATTGTTTGCTTTAAAAATATGGAGGTACTACCTTTATGGGGAAAATGTGATGTATACACAGATCATAAAAGTTTGAAATACATCTTTACTTAGAAAGAGTTGAATATGAGGTAGAGAAGATGGTTAGAATTGTTACAAGACTATGATTTAAGCATTCATTATCATCCTGACAAAGCAAATGTTGTAGTTGATGCTTTGAGTAGGAAATCTAGAAGCAGTTTAGCATGTGTATTAACCCAAAAGAAAGAATTATTTGAATAATTGAGGAGTATGGATTTACAAGTGGAGATAAAAGGGGTAGTAACCTAGTTATGTCAGTTACACATTCAGCTTACTTTGATAGATGAGATCTCGATAGCTCAAGAAGAGCCATTAGAAGAAGAATTTTAGAGATTAAAATTGCAAGTACAGTAAAATGAACTGCCAAATTTCCCTATTTGCACAGACCATCTTATGAGGTATAGAGATCGGATAGTTCTTCCTAAGGGATCAATGGTGGTACAAAAGGTATTAAAGGAACCACACTACTCCCCTTATACTATGCATCCTGGTGGCAATAAAATGTATCATGTTTGAAATCTTTATACAGGTGGAATGGGATAAAAAATGATATTGCTAAATATGTGGCTAAATGTCTAACATGCCAAAGAGTGAAAGCAGAGCATCAAAGACCAGGTGGATTATTGCAATCTATTGAACTCCTTGAGTGGAAATGGACAGACATAATAATGGATTTTATCACTGGTCTACCAAAGACAGTTGCTAGATTTGATAGCATTTGGGTCAGTATGGATAGACTAACTAAAGCAGCTCACTTTATAGCTATTAAAACCACATTTACTGCTAAAAAATATGCCTGGATTTATTAGAGGGAAATCATAAGATTGCATGGTGTGCCCAAAGTGATTATTTCAGATAGAGGATCAGTATTTACTTCAAAATTTTGGAGAGCATTACACAAAACTATGAGGACATGCCTAGATTTTAGTAGCACTTATCACCCCCTAACAAATCGGCAAATAGAGCGAGTGAATCAGCAGCTAGAAGACATGCTTAGTGCTTGTACTCTAGAATGGGGCAAAACTTGGAGCCAGTGCTTATCATTGATCGAATTTGCATCAATAATAGTTACTATTCCAATATCCAAATGGCTCCTTTTGAGGCACTATATGGGCGTAAATGCGGATCTCTGCTATATTGGACAGAGATAGGTGAGACTACTTTAGTAGAACCAGAGATAATTGTTGATATAGTTGAAAAGGTAGCATAAATTAAGTAAAAGATCCATATTGCTCAGTCCCACCAAAAGAGCTATGCAGACATAAGAAGGCGTGACTTAGAATTTAAGGTAGGAGATAAAGATTTCTTAAAAGTATCTCTAATGAAGGGTGCAGTTCAGTTTAGTACCAAGGGCAAATTGAGCCCGAGGTACATCGGTCCCTATGAAATTTTGGATCGTATTGGTAAGGTAGCATATCGTATTGCCTTACCACCACTACTAAGTGGAATTCCTGATGTCTTCCATGTGTCTTCATTAAGAACGTATGAACCCGATTCATCTCACATCTTCGCACCAGAAGAAATCTAAATTAAAGAAAACTTACAATACGTGGACCAGCTAGTTCGGATCTTGGATACCAACGAAAAATAGTTGAGGAAAAAGATCATTCATCTAGTAAAAGTACAATGGGGACACCATTCAGAAGAGGAAGCAACTTGGGAACTGGAAGATACAATGAGATCTAAATACCCCCACTTGTTTGTAGGTTTTGGGGGTGAAACTTTTTATAAGAGGGTATAATGTGAGACCCTGAAATTTCTGTAATGGAAAGAACTAGTTTATAGTGTGTAAATAAACTACATAAGCATGATTTGTAGTATAAATGAAAAATTTTGATGAGCATGATGAAACAAATTGAGTCTTATGAAATACATGCAGAAATCTCAGTGTTAGAAATAGTTAGAACACATGATGTGTGGACCGCACGTGTTCTTAATGAATTGCACTGTCGGAGCATCATAGGGGCTGGGAGCTTAATGCTCCACCAGCCCCATTTTTCAGCTCAGCCATTCCTAGCCGCCCTCCTTCATTCCTAAGTTCTAGAAAATTTTGTTTCCTACTGAAATTGACTGATTAAGTTGGAGAAATCACTGATAAACATATTAGCAATCCTCTAATATCAAATAAACATCAAATTTAGTGGTCGAAGATCCTGAATGTTGAAGGACAGATTGGGTTTTCATCTTGCAACTGGATTCAGTGATATTCAATCGGATTAAAGTAAGTGATAAGTCATTTCCAACACTTCTTAATAGTTTGTAGTGACTAGAATTTCTGAATTCTACATTTTAAAGTAAGTTTTCAGAATTTTGAAGTTAGGTTTTTGAGGAAAACAAGAATTTAGTAGTGAGATGAATGTTTTGAACATGGATTATAGTAGGGATTTAGTTCAAATGCATAAATATGTAATTTGGAATAGAAATCCCAACTTGAAAACAATGAGTATATGAAATTTCAGAAACTGTACCATATATGTTTGATGAAATGGTGCTAAGAGTAGTATAACATGATTAACTTCAGATAACGATTGCATAATTACCTCTTAATGGAGTTATAGTAAAGTAATTAGCAAAACCCTAACAAGGGTTATGCTAGAAACTTAAAATGGAATCTGAATGGTATACTTTTACAAACAGAGAATGCAAAAGAATAAGCATGAGAGCTATGTTTAAATGTAGGACATTTGACTAGTGAAGCACATATTGGAAATACAAAATTACATCTCAAAAGAAAATGGGTGGAGATTAAATATAAGGTAAGCAAGTCATTTGCTTAAGAACTTTTATTGAATTTGAAATTGTTCTTAAAGATATTATTCAATTGTGTTATGGATTCATTCTTAGAATAAAATTTTGTATATCATACTTTAGAGAGGTGCCAATTAAGCAACATATGTAGTGTGAAGTTGGGCAGAAGAGAATTAAGTTAGTTTGAAAAGGAATGGATGTAATTGGGAAGAAAATTAGTATATGTGAAGTGTTATCAATTGCATAGAAAAGTATGAATTCATTGGGTAATGAAAAATTAGAAAGTATTGGTTATTGAAGCATTTTAAAGAATAGGTGGGAATTAGTACAAGAGAATCAAGGTTAAACAAGTGAGGATTGAGGAAAATTAAGCAAGAAAGATTAAGAATGAGGAAACAGGACAAGTTTTCATAAGAAAAGGTGGGTAGCAGAAAACATTGATTCAATGTCGCGACATAGGGTTCAACATAGTGACATTGTGTCCCTTGCCACGGCACCACTTGTTCTTCAGGGCTTTGTGTATGTTCTTCAATGTGGAGACATAGGATTTTTGTGTCACGACATTGAATCCCCTACACGTTAATGTTGCAACATGGTCCCCCTATATGAGATTCCTCTGATTACTTAGTAGGTGTAAATGGGAAACCTATGACCCTGAGTTGCAGTGAGGGTGAGATATTTTAAGTCTCATAACACTCGTAGCTAGGGTAGTGGAAAAAACTTGAGTAAGCCAAATTTATAAGAATGATGAGTCTATTTGAGTGTGATATTATGCATTTGGTTTGGTTAATGACGTCTAGAATAGGGTGTTGCTTGTTTATGAGTAATCTACCTTGAATGACTAGAAATGAAAGGATTGCATTAAAAAGAAAGTGAGTTTCTTTGTGAATAGATACAATTAGATATAGTAGACATAATAATGGATTTTTAAGGAGGAATTTTGTTATTAATCATATTTAATCCACAATGGTATAGTTCAGTATAGTTTAGTTTTGAGCATATGAATCTTATTACATTCTTTGATTTAATTATTGATTTGAATTATGCTGGCTTACTAAGTCAAACTCACTGTATTTTATTCTGGTTTAGTTGACAAGCCAGAAGATGGAGCCCAACGAGGGGTTGGAGCTCAGTAGAGGGAAAAACCATGAAAATTAGCGTTTCTATCTTTTTGAAATATTTGGAATGTATAAAATGTGTGATTTATTTAATATCCTAATGGTGTAAATAATGTAAATTTAAATGTAGGGAGTGTTTTATGTTGCATGTCATTATTTAATTAGATGCGAGAATGATTTTCATACACTTTCCCTTTATAGTGCGACTATAATCCTAGGTAGATGTGGGTGTTTATGAATGTTTATACAAGTGTAAGTGGGTAAGTTTAGTGGAGTTTCGAGTCGAGAATCCTCCTGTTCCTACCCAAGTAACGCCTCAAAAAGTGGGGCGTTATAGACATCTTGCAAAAGATCAACACAAACACTAAAATTGGATAGAAAAACCACGATGGGGCATCCGAGCTTGGCTTAGTGGCAATGCACGCATGGAGGATGGCAGAATATTTCACGCTAATTCCATGCTGTGATGTGGACACCACTTAGATTTTATGCAAATTTTTAACACTTTTGTCTCTTGGGTTTTAAAGCTTTGGGAGAGAGGTCTTTGGGGTATTCTTTTGCATTTGTTTAGGGTTAGGTTTAGGGTTCTTTGGGGCAAAGCTTTGGGGGATTGTTGGAGAAGAAAGAAGGAGAGTTCTCAAGAAAGTAAGGAGGAAGAAGAAGATGGCTTGCATGGTGTTGAGCTTGATGGAGGGAGTTATTTCCATTTTCATTATGCACTAAATCTCTTTTCTAGGGTGAAGATGTAACTCTCTCTGATACATTTGTTATTTGTGAATGTTGGCTCTTTAATACAAATCAGTTGTTTCATTCATTGAGTTATTTGCTTTCATTTGGTTTGATATATTGCTTGATCACCAATATTGCAAATCACATTGATTATCTAGCATGGTTAAGGCATACATCATATGCAAAACCAAGAGCACCATTGAATGAAAAGGATAGGTGGTTATGGTATACACCTTATACTAAACCATCCTATTTGATTCATATGTTCTTAAGCTAAATGGGTTTTCACCTCAGTTATATTGCAAACCATAGGTAATTGGAACGAGTGGAAATGCTCGATTTAAAATCGCATACCTAATGGTAATAATCTCACATTAGATAGAAAGAATCCAAGTTATGTATTAAATCCAATGTCTCAATGGCATAGAGTATCATTGAGTGGTGAAATCGGATCCCTAGACCCTTGCACTTTATTGATTTAACCTACATTACTCATAGCTATTTCATTTCTGCAATTTTATTCAAGTTATCATTTATACCTGCATAGCTTAATCCACATTCCCTTGAGCTAATTGAATCTGTTTGGACATTCCTTGTGGAATTGACCCTTGTATTACACACTATATTGCTATACGATCGTGCACTTGCAAGGATTTATAATTTGAATCAAATTTTTGGCACCATTGCCGGGGAATGGTTCCAAATTAATTCAATTAAGTTACAATTGTTCTTTGTATTTCTATATTTAATTTAGATAAAGTTTTTTATTCTTACTTTCTTTCTTATGTAGAGTTGTGAATAATGGAAGAAGATCATTGAATCTAGCACTATTTCGATTGCAAGACTGGCAAGACCAAAGTGATAAAGTAGAGATTGAGATTGAGAGCTTAAGTGAAGACGAAGTAGTCCATATGGCAGATGACAAGGAGAATTAAGTGGCTCAACAAGCTTAACAACTGATGAAAGAGTTTTCACGTCTTGCCATAGGAATCTTACATCATGCATTGTGTTGAATGATAATACTATAAACTACGAACTAAAACACATTTATTTTAACATGCTTCCTTCATTTCATGGAATTGTTATAGAGGATCCATTGACATTTATGCATGATTTCCATGTAACAATACAAACTTTTCCATTGCAAGATATCATTGAGGATCAATTACGCATGAGATATTTCCCATATACTTTGAAGGATGTAGCAAAAACATGGTTTATGATGCTAAATTGTGGTTCATTAACCACATGGGAAGTAGTGTACAACAAATTCATAGGCCGGTTTTATTTCCATGCGAAAACTGGTGAATTAAGGAGTAAAATTGTGACCTTCTATCAAATGGACATTGAAGCTTTCCATGAAGCATGGGAGTAGTTTAAAGCATTATTAATTCAATATCCTCATCATAGATATCCTCTTGAATTGCTTAACCAGTTTTTGTATGATGGTTTGACACAACCTTGCCAATCCATGGTTGATAATGCTGTAGGGGGAGCAATGGGAGAGAAGACTCCATAATAGACATATGAGTTGCACAAAATGCTTGGAACAATTTTCAGCAAAAGAGTGTGAGAGGTAGGTCTAGAGGAATTTATAAAGTGAACTCTAATAGAGATCTATCTATGCAAATTTTAGAGATGGTAAAGAAAATGAAGGTGATGTGCTCGATGATGGTGAACATGAAACAACCACAACATGTCCCAATAGAGGTTTGTTCTTTTTATGGGAGCTCAGGTCACTCACCTAACATTTGTTCTTCAAATGATCATTTTGCAGGTGATGCAGAACAGGAAAATGCAATGAATTTCTACAATCAATGACCACAGAATGCTCCTTAGTCAAATTCATATAATCTTAGTTGGAGAAACCATCCTGACTTTTCCTGAAACAATGACCGCAATCAGAACCAAGCTGGAACATCCTTTTTCAATAACCATAACCAAAGAAGCCTAGTCCTGAAGGAACCATGCAGAGTTTTGTTTAAGCAACACAAACTAAGTTCCAGAATGATGCAACTAAATTCTAAAACATTGATTCAAGATTCCATATCATGGAAGCATCCATGAAGAAGATGGAGATACAATTGGGTCAATTGTAGAGGCTGTGCAAAGTCACACACCTAGAAAACCATCAAGTCAACCTGAATAAGCTAATTTTATTACAATGTTAATTGGTGATAAGGTGATGGATGATGAAGGTTGCAATGTGATTAACAATTCCAATGTTTCTGCAGATGATAAGAAGGAGGTGAATGCTAGGACAACTGTGTTCGCAATTTCTTATCCTTCACTCAACTACAAGTAACTACGACCTAAAGATCCAATAGTCCCTTTTCCTGGGTGTTTGATGCAGAATGAAGTTGTTGAGCAACCTTGTGATGGAAATGAGCAAATTCTAGAGTTAGATGTCTTCCCACAAGTAAAAGCTAGTGCAATTACTGAAAATCTTAATAAAGGGATAGTAAGGGAGAAGATCAAAGAAAAATCTAACCTAAAGCATTTGTCCCATTCTTTAAGGTATGCATCTATGGACAATGATGTATTCTTTCTAGTGATTATTTCTTCTTCTTTTGCAAGTAAGGAAAAAGAAAAGCCAAAGCAATTCTAAGATCATACTATGAAGTTTGATACTTTCAAAGAGATGGAATTGTCCAACGAAAACAAGAATGGCTTCAAGATAAGTGAAGTGGATGGAATGAAGGAGGAGTTTTCAGTAAAGCCCATAAATATAGTTGACGGAGATGAATTAGATGAGGCTAAATCATTTAATGATGTTTTGAGAGTACATAAATTTTCCAAGCCACTATAAGTTCTTAAAGAGCCGGAACATTGAAAAGCCAAATTTCAATTCAAAGATGGAAAGGCATAGTTGGGCTGAGACTTTAAACAAAGCTTCTTGGGAGGCAACCCAAGCTATTTAATTTTCCAGTTATTTCAAATGTTTAGGAGTAGTGATGATTTTGCTAGTATTTAATCTACAATGAGTTGCATTAGTTTACTAGTGTTTGATTGAATTATTAGGATGAGGAATCATATTGTCATTTTATATTTGTTACACTTACTAAACTATTGTCTTGAAATGGATAGGTTAAGTCATAAATTTGGGAATTAAGGGATACAACTCATGAAGTTTCAAGATAGACAACCCATACATGTGTAAAGGAGAACCAAGAATGGAATGTAGCCATCATGGTAGTGCCGTTGGCATTGGAGCCCCTTAAGCAACTATGACTCCTCTTTCCATTTTGTTCCCATGAGTAATTATTGTTTTGTATGTTGGACAGGGTAAGTTCATGACTGGAAGAACTTGGGAGCAACTCAAACAAAAATTGCAAGAGAAGGAATCAACTTAGGAATCAAAAGAAGAGTTAAATTGCAAGAAGTTGGAACTACTGGAACATTTTGAACAATTACGAAATCAAAGCATAAATTCCATGAAGTGGCTAGAATGTTATGGCATGAAGTGTATGGGAATGCAGAATTTGAAGTGCAAGTCCTTGGAATGAATTTTTTGAAGTTGAAGTGAAAGGAATTGCTTGACCTTGAAGTGAAATACCATGTTTCAAATGATCAATGTGCAAACAGTCTGCAAGATGCATGACTCGGTGTCCTCCACTCCACGACATGGCATCCCTTCTTCCCCTTGCAAGCCACAGATCCAGAATTTTGGATGACACGATGTCCCGTAAAGCATGATGTGGTGTGAACAAGCAAGGCACGGCGTCCCCTCTCGGCCACTTTCAAACAAAGGGAGCAAAATTTTGGACAACGTGGCATCCTCATTCCACAATTTAGCATGCGACTCTCTCTCCTTAAAACTGACTAGCCTCTTCATTTCACTCCATCTTTTGTCTGTTCCCATCTCTCAACCCTAGCTCTCATTTCCTTCCCCCTTTCATAGACACTTTCCACTTGTCCCTAAATCCCATATCTTTTCTCTCCAAAGAATGTCAAAGCATTCTCTTCTCCTTTCCCCCTTCACAAACTTGCTCATCCCATCATCTTCTTCCTAATTTCCATTTGTGCATTGGGGGATTTCACCAAACGTTGCATTTTTCTAGGGTGGAGAAGAAGCTTCTCGAAATTAGGTGACTTTTTTCTCCACTTACTCCATTTGCTTGTGTTGTGATTTTTTTGTGTTATTACAACATTGGTGGGTGGATTGGGGTGTTGGGAAGAAGACTTTACATTATGCACTTTAGGTGTTCGACAAAGTGCTTGAAGAGAAGGTCTTTGAATTTTCTATGGAAAGTGATGGATTTGGTAGTGTTTGATTGTGTTTTATGTATTGGAATGGAATGAGAAGGGGTTTTGTAAGCTAAGAGGAGATTTTTCTTGATGCCCATCAAGTGCTTGACAGTTTGATTGAACCAAAGCAAGTGTTAGGAGTGGTGAAAACGTGGTGCATTTGGAAGTGTCTTCTCCAACAATAGTTCATGTGGAGGTTTATGATGTTAGTTTTGTTTGAATGGTGACATTGTTATGTTCCTTTTGGGGTGGTAGTGAAGTGTGTTCATTGTGAATTCAAGCCATTTGTGAAATCTTTTTTTGTCAAGGCTCATTTATACTCTAATTCAGTTTGGGTGTTTCTCTCATTGATAGGGTGATTGTTGTTCAAGGGAATATTGTGCTATATTAAAGTGGATTTGGACCTTGTGCTGTATTTAGATTGTTCCTTGTTAAGCATGCCTCCCAAAAAGACTACTACTATAGGTCCTTCACAAAAGAAGTGGGGTATAACCTTGAAGGCCCCTATTGAGCCTACATTTTTTAATGAAGCAACAACTGAGGACTTTTTCTGTTCTATTATCTACAGATCATGCATTCTTAAATGGTGCTTTCAGCTCATATCTGGTAGCTTTATGAACAGGATCATTAACAGAGTATAGGAGAGATTGGCAGCATAACCAAGTGCCGCATTAGTGCCAGTAAATCAAGAATTTTATGCAAATGCTTGGGAGTAACACTAGGCGGACCCAAAGCAATTGAAGGCACCAGTTTGAGGCAAGATAGTGCCTTATGATCACTCCTCCATGAACCAAATGTATGGCCTAGAAGACATTGCTGATGATGAATACTCAATATGGTTGGAGCAAGGTTCAGATATGGAGGTTGTCACCAATCTACTTGCCAAACCAGGGACTCAATGGAAGGGTTAGACTGAGAAAGTTGCAAACTTTCCATGAGAGCAGCTCAAGGCAAAGAGCAGAGGTTGGCATTATTTCATCTCAACCATGTTGTTGCCTACCATTTACTATGCTGATGTCATAAGGGAAAGGGTGCTCCTCAATTATGCTATCCAAGCAGGGATGTCCATCGATGTGGGGCAGTTGATTAAATGCTCCATTATTTCAAGGTTCACTAGAAAGTAGACAAGAGGCTTGAAACACCCTTCCTTATTTATAGACTATGTCTCCAGACTGGAGTTCCCACTATAATTTTAGAAGAGCTCCAACATCCATTACATCTTATCACACATGAGGTGCTCAGATCTTTTGAGAAACACAGTGATCATGTAGAAGACCAAAGTGTACTTTTCACCCCAAGCTCTCCACAACCATCTTCTTCATGACAACATTCCACCCCACGCTCTTCACAACCATCTTCTTCATAGCAGCCCCCTATTTTGGAATTCACAATGGGTGATTTACATGAGATCAGGGAATTGAGACAATGTTGAGTAGAGCAACAAGGAAAGGTTAACGAAATAGAGGGAACAATTCGAATTCATTGTGGATGCCTTGAATGCTATGGCTCAAGGATCCAGTTCAGTTGTCCTTCCTACTCCTCCAACATATCCACCAGTTTCTCCGCCAACTAAAGTGTCAGATTATGAATCTAAAGACTAAACTCTAGTACCTCAAGGAAGTCCTCATCTCTTAGTGCTTTTATTTAACATTGAGCATAATGTGTGTTTTAAGTTTGGGGGTATTTTGGTGCATTTCTAGTTGTGTAGTTGAACTCTCTATTTATGTGTTGGTGGTAGTACTTATTATTTTTAACTATTTCATTTAGTTGTGTCATGTTGAACATTCTATTTTTATGTGTTGATAGTAGTAGTTATGTCGTTTTAACTGTACATCCTTACATATAAAAATAGTCTCATATATATATATATAAAATGTGGTGTTGTGTTTTGAGCATCAATCAAAGTCATCATGCACAACTAATGATATATATGTAATATTTGACATTGGTTAAGCTGAAAATGATAGAAATCATTCTTACTTGCATGCTTGACTTGAGTCATTATCTAATTTGCTACAAGTTCCTTATACACATTGATCACATTGACATAGCCATTTCTTTTGAAATCTTTGAATACTTAGTATTAATTTAGGAGACTAAGTATGCTTAGTTCAATTTGAATCCTAGAATTCATTTTATCTCTTGTTGAGACAAGCAGTAGATGAGATAAGAAGCATACTAGTAAAACCTTAGTGTAAATTGGGAGAATCACATCCAATGAATTTAAAAAGAAATAAGTTTGGGGGTGTGATGGTGATACAACCCAAAAAATTAGGGGTGATTACATTCTAAAAAAAAGGAAAAGAAAATAAATATGAAGAATGTGATAGTAATAGAGCCAACAAGAAGAGTAAAGAAAAGAATGAGTAAAGTAAAACATCATATATGCATCTAATGTAGCCTCTCTAATTTGAATTGTGAATTCAGAAGGCTTTCATTGAACATATGTTACTTAGTTGCTTAAATGAATGAAATTATGGAATGATGTAGATTGAAATGGCTATAATACTTGCACTTGCACATGGAATCTATGGTGGAGAAGATAAAGCTTAGGTTGAAAGTATAGACATTTATGATATCTTGACATTTTCCACTTAACCATGTTCAGTTTATTGAGGTTTTGACTCGTGATTTAGATCGATGTTAATGTGTTAATAGAGTATGTTTGTGTTTTGTTTGCTTGAGGATGAGCAAATGAGTATCACTTATATCATGCATATTCAAGCTTAATTATTTGTGAATCTTTGATAGATTTAAATGGATTTAATATGAAAATATTAATTTCTCTAAGTGAAATGAAGATGGGAAAAAAAGATGGGAACTCAAGAAATATGAAGCTCAAAGTTGGAAAGAAAGACATCTTGCAAAAGATCAACACAAACACCAAATTTGGATAGAAAAATCCATGATGTGGCATCCCAAAGCATGACACGGTGTTCAGACTTGGCTTGGTGGCAACACACGCATGGAAGATGGCAGAAGATTTCATGCCACGACGTGGACATCGCCCAGATTTTATGCAAATTTTTTGCACTTTTGTCTCTTGGGTTTTAAGGGTATGGGAGAGAGGTCTTTTGGGTATTGTTTTGCATTTGTTTAGGGTTAGGTTTAGGGTTCTTGGGGGCAAAGCTTTAGGGGATTTTTGGAGAAGAAAGAAGGAGAGTTCTCAAGGAAGCAAGGAGGAAGAAGAAGATGGCTTACATGGTGTTGAGCTTGATGGAGGGAGTTATTTCCTTTTCATTATGCACTAAATCTCTTTTCTAGGGTAAAGATGTAACCCTCTCTAATACATTTGTTATTTGGGAATGTTAGATCTTTAATGCAAATCAGTTATTTTCATTCATTGAGTTATTTACTTTCATTCGGTTTGATATATTGCTTGATCACCATTATTGCCAATCACATTGATTATCTAGCATGGTTAAGGCACACACCATATGCAAAACCATGAGCACCATTGAATGAAAAGGATAGGTGGTTATGGTACACACCTTATACTAAACCATCCTATTTGATTCACATGTTCTTAAGCTTAATGGGTTTTCACCTCAGTTATACTACACACCATAGGTAATTACAATGAGTGAAGATACTAGATTTAAAACCGCACACCTAATGGTAATAATCTCACATTAGATAGAACGAATCCAAGTTATGTATTAAATCTAATGTCCCAATGGCAAAGAGTATCATTAAGTGGTTAAATAGGATCCCTAGGCCCTTGCACTTTGTTGATTTCACCTAAATTACCCATAGCTATTTCATTTTTGCAATTAATTGAAGTTATCATTTATACTTGCTTAGCTCAATCCACATTTCTTTGAGATAGTGATAAGTTAGTAACTAAATCTAATTGAATCTATTTGAACATTCTCTTTAGAGTTGACCCTTGCATTGCACACTATACTGCTATACGTTCATGCACTTGCGAGGATTTACAATTTGAATCATCACATTCTTCCTCTAGAGTTGCCTTAAGGTCCAAATTCTCAACAACAACTTGGTCCCTTACTTGCTCCAAATATGAAGCGGATGCTACCCGTTTCCTCTCTCAAGCCAGTTCCATTTTTGCCACTTATAATTGTGTTGTGACTTAGGATAATTTTTCTTGAACACTGGACAAGTCACGAAAGCAGTACTTCATATGATCAATGGAATTTTGATGGGTGATCAATGATAGCACCACTTCTAGGGTAGATTCAATGAAAAGCTCTTCAAAAGTTAGCTCTAATGCTAGTGCCCGATTTGCAGGACATGATAATTTTTCATGAATAGTTATGCTAAGTCTGGTTGCTCTAACAAGGATGTAAATAGTTCTAGTCCCACTCAGCATGGTAGTAGTTGGTGATGATGGGGGAGACAATTTCACTCCTCCACTTGAGTTGGAAGCCTCAGTATGTTGCCTCTATGAAGGGCATGCAGTTCCAGAGGAGGAGGATGGATGCTTGAGCACTCTATACACTAAAGAATAAGGAAAAGACAATCCTAATAGAATAAAGGTTATGATTTAACATATTGCAATACTGATTCAAATTATTTTAATAAAACTATAAATATAACGCATACTAATAAAAGATGTCAATAGATAAGAGGTTGGACATGAAACCCCCTCACAGCTTCCCTTAACGCTTCTCAGGAGCCAGGTGCAAGATGTAACACCCAGGGTGTTGATTTTTGGATAATTACTGAGGTGAGAAAAGTTGTTATTGATGTTTTAGATAATTATTGATTTTGGATAATTATTTGCTTCACTATGCATAAGAAGGAATGGTTAAATAATGAAGAAGTTGTTATATGATGAGTGTGCTTAAAAGTCCATGTATTTTGATGTGATTTTGACTTAATTAAAAGAAATTATTGTGTATTTTAAGGATATATTATGTGGGAAAATTATGGTCAAAAGATATGAGCAACACAGGAAATAAAATATGTTGAAAAATTAAGCACAAAAGTGGGCAGCAGGCCAATGTCATGGCACTGGAATCTAGTGTAGCAATATAGCTTCATAAAGGGCAAATTTTGGCCGAACAATAGTATTCGGCTCCTTGGTCCCCAAATCTGGCACTATGGCACCTCTTCAAATTCGTATGGGCAGCGTTTAGCAAAAGTAGTGTCATGACACCCAAATTCAGAGTCGTTGCGCTGGTCGGTAAGAAAAGTCAGTGGTTGGACTTTTTAGAACCCATTCGATTCTGTTTCTTTTAATGCCATTCCATTTTCTTTTCCCATGCCCTAGCTCTTAAACCCATCCCTTATACCTTTAAAACCTTGTGATTTTAGTAAGAAATCCACCTTATCTAAGTATGAAAGTTATAAAGCATCTTCCAATTATAATTTCTAGTTGTGTGGATGGTGAAAGAAAATGAAATTTTGATTTTACTAGGATTCATGTGGGTTCTTACAAAGTTGGGGCCTGATTCTTATGCCAGGGAGGAAGCAATGTTCAAATTTGAAGGTAAGCCCTTTTACCCAATCTAATTTCATGATTTTGCCTTATTAGGGTTTTATAAATAGTAGCTTTTTGGGAAAATGATGGTGGTTTGTTGTTAAGCTCACGGGGAAATGCGTAATTGAGTAATTAGAGTATTCAAGAGATGATTTAGACATGAGAAAATTGAGTTATGTCTCTATTCATGAAGAATTCGTAGCCTAAATGAATTGATGAAAAATGGGATTTCATGTGTAGGGGATTTGACCAATGAATTGAGTAAGTTAATAGTTTAGTTGCTTGTTTTATGGTTAATAAATGATAATTATGTTATATGATGGGTGTGTATTATTGGAAATGGAATACCCTTTAGATACCTGCTTAGATACTATAATTTAAAGGATGCACATGAACTATTTAAGAAATTGCCCCATGGAAAGTGAATTATATGCAATTAGTTTGATTATAATCCTAAGACCCCAAAGGGATTGGGGTAATGGATTAGTATGTTTTGGGGTATAATTAGTTGCTTTAAAGAACTTATTTTATATTGAATATAACTTGTATAATGTTGGTATGTGAATAGTCTACTATACCATTGTGGAATCTGGAAATTGATAGTTAAATTATGCATAGGACATGTTTGAAGAAATGTTCCAATGTGACATATATGCAAATGAGATCATTACCTGTGTAGGATCATTTGAGTATAGATGAAAAGCTATGGAGCTTGTGGAGTTATGGAACTCAAGAAGTTGTAAGAGGATTCTTCATGAGGTAAGTAGGCTCCTTTTCATATTCATGTGTGAATGTATGGTTTGATGGGGATAATATTTATCCCATGATTACGGGCACCATGTTTTCAATAATGTGGATGTGTGGATTGTTGGAGATAGTAAGTATACCATGATGTTAAATTTATTTTACTACGTGAATGAGTGAATTTTGGGGCTAGATAGTATCCTGTACTTTTATATAAAGTGATGTTTATTATACATGAATGTTAGGGATAATGATTCAATTATTGATGTATCTTTTATAATATATACATGTGATTGTTGGGGATAGAAAGCATCTCATGTCTTTATGCATAATGATCATTATTCTCGTGTATGGATGTCTAAATGAGAGGGATAGAGAATATCCCAAGCTTATGTTGGATATTATTTCTCATATTGTTATGTTTTTAATTGTATAGACGACTGGGGAGTGTTTTTAATTGTATAGACTAGTGGGGATAATAAGTATCCCAAATCTTTCTCCCTATTGTGAAATGTGTGAAACTAATGGGATAGGAGATATCTCATGACTATGCTGATATGTATTGTTTTATATGAATGTCCGTATTGATGAAATGGTGAGCATTCCAAGATTTTATATAGGATAAGTGGTGCTTACATGGCATAATTATGTTCATTAACACATAAGGATAGATTATGTTATATCCAATAAAAAGGTGTCATTGGGATGTGTGAATAATCCTAAATGACATAGAAGGTATATTGGAAGAACGAGGACTTGGCCCTCACAGTGTGATTACATCATCATGTTGTTATTCATGTTTAGTTTGGAATATGCTATTTTTGGATTAATTATTATTTTATATTTTACCTACTTATTGAGTTTGCTTGGACCCATGCCTTCTTATTTAAATTTTTAGCTAGCAGGTTAGGTAAGAATCCCAACTGTGAGTTGGGACTCATGAGCAAGATTGGAAGATTCCCTTCTTAGTATAATGAAGTGGAATTGTAATCTCATAATATATTTGTACGATGTAGTTAAAAGATTTCAAATTTTGTATAAAATAACTATATTAGCATGTCTTAATAAATTATTGATGATATTGGGTATGGGACTGTATTATCCCAATGATGTATAATGCCATCATGATACGTTTTGGTCTTAGGCAGCTCTAGGTGAGTCAAGAGTATGTTTTATGGTTTATGTTAGAATTTCATAGTTATTGACATTGTGATTTTGTATGATTAGTAAATGCACATAGCCTCATAGTTCAGGCTTGACTCTATCAGATTTTGGCAGAGTAATCCCCTTATAACTAGGATAATTTTAGGGGAATGGTAAAATGCTTAGGCCCCTAGGCGAAGTGTGACATAAGACCTCTTAATTCTACTGCAATAGCTTGCGTATCGATTGTAGGAGGGACAATACATACTAAACCACTTGGGCCCATTTCCTAATTGTAGGAGACACTAAAGAACCTACTCCTAACCCAAAAAAAGCATGAGACCCAAAAGACGTAGAAACCACTTGAATGGATTTTATTATAATTGGAGTATGATTAGGAGCCGATTTTGAGGTTGTAATAATTGGAGCGAATTCGATCACAGTCACTGGTATGGAACCACAATAGAAGAGGTACCATATATAGAAGAAAGAATTGTTATAGGTCTAATGTTCCTATATGTAGAGGAAGGTGCCCTAGTGTTACTAGAAGATGCCCCCCATAGATAGATAAGGAAATGCTCAAGGCCACAAATGAAGATAGATAAATTACACTACCTAGAGAGGCATCAAGATCCACCCAATGACTTACAATATCTCCTAGGATCGGAAGCCTATGTGGATTAGATGATTGTTCTACATTAGTGGAGGATGTTGTAGAACTTGAAAATGATGAACAAAAATAGTCAGATACTCTGGTAGAGCTTCCATCAGAGGACACTTGTACTAGATCCAAAATAGGTTCCACCTAATCTGGGATGGGTTCTTTCTTATCCGTAGTCACAGTGGAAGCAACTTCCACTGTTGCTGCCTCTAAGGAACAAGTAGGATGCGAAGGGGAAGGAGTAGCGGAATGTCAGGTCCACAACACTACAAAGCGCTTACGAGTAACTACTTTTACTCTTTAGCATGGTGCAGAAGGTTCTACAGAAGCAAAAGTGACAAATCCATGGATGCAGATGGTAAAGGATCAATGAAGGAGAAAGGTTGGGAAGCAAAAGGGATGATATGAGGTTTCCAAACTAGTTTTGAGGAAACCTTTGGAATCTTCATCTTACCTCAATGCAATATCGATTGTGTAAATAGATGGTTTTACTTTTTGATAATGAAAGAAAATTCTAGGAACTGGGTTTTTTAAGGATGGTAATGGATCAAGGATGGAGACTTCTTGACCTAGAAAACTACAAGGATAATCTACCTTCGCAGAAGCACCTGGAGAAGGAAGGGAATCTACTTGAAGTTTCCCTTTAGCCATTGGACTATATGTAACCAAACCTAAACTATATTATTCTAAGGAAGAAAGTTCCTCTGATGAGCGTTCGGGATCAGTGGAACATTGATTGGGAAAAGGCCAATCATCATGAGAATGCCTAGCCAACATCTAGTGATTTTTCACAAATCATTTCCATCTAAACTAAAAGCAAAAAACTGATGCCAAGCGGTGTGAGGAATGAGGTAAAATTGTTTGGCAAATGGGGTGATTTATTGAGGCATAAAATAGATGAAAACATTGGGACAATAAAAGATGGTATATGATGCAATGGCAAACAGATGATATATATCACCGACTATTAAGAACTAGTTGACCAGGGGATAAGTTGAAATTGTTGAGCACATGAACTATGGAATTTGAGCAGGATAGGTGAAGTTTACGAGGAGGGAAGGAGATAGCAACAAACCCCTCTAGTGAACGATTGGGCAAAAAAGGAGAAGTTAGGACCCAAGATGTACCTTCAGGAAGGGGGTAATTACAAAACTTCTCGTCGAGGATGTTGGGAACCCAAGTAAAGGACTTATCGATGACCATGGAAGAAGATGAAGAAGAAGAATGTAGCAAAGGTGCAAAAGTCAGAGGAACATAAAGTTTTGAATGGTGTATATAGATACTTTATATAAAAAATATCTATAGCAAAACTCCTTATGGTTTCCGGAGAAATAGATACAAGAAGTGAGAAAGTAGAGAGTTGTTTTTAAGTGCATTAACACTTGTACACATGCCATTGTAATAGTGGATGAAGATGCTGCCTCAAGTACAAAAATGCTAGCACCAAATATTGACAATTTTGAAATTCAAAAACAAGAACAAAGAAAGGGATAACTTAAATAGTGGGAATAAAAAAGTAGTTGAAATTGCTCCAATAAGGATCCCACTAGTGGAACCATCCTACAGTTAGCACTACGGAAACATTTATCATTGGTTACTAGAATCATCCTATGGTTAGCACTGAGGAATCATTTATCACTAGATAGCAAACGAGTTTATTGATAGTCAGTTGAATCATCCTTTGATTAGCATTGCAGGAGCATTTATTGTTGGTCAATGAAACTGTCTTATGATAAGTGCTACAAAAGTGTTTATTGTTGGTCAACAGAATTGTCTTATGCTTAGTATTATAGAAGCATTTATCCCAGATCAACAGAATTGTCCTACAGCTGGTGTTACAGAAGCATTTTTCATTGTTACACATATTGTGTCAAATGAAGTATTACAAAAGAAACCCAAAAAAGGAATGACAAGAGGCTTTATTTTGAGCCCCTAAGCCACTACAAAAAAAAATGAAGAATCAAAGGACATGTTACTTTGTTAGGGCTTAGATCACTGCCCTAAGCTCAAAATTTGTCGATAAGCATCTGCTAGCTCATATTTTAAAGTATTCACATGATTGAGGGCTTTCATGTGCCCTATGGTACATTCTGAGAGACATCAATCAACTAGCTAGAGCTCAAAGTGGACAGATTTATATTGTGCCTCAAAATGGTCAATTTCTTCATATAGTCATTCCACATTATCAACTATGTAACTTCCAGATCTTGAACTTCCAGCCTCCATCTTGTCACTAGCTTCATTCGATGTTTTATCAAAGAGGATCAACTATTTATACAAGAAATGTGGGATAGTTTCCCATGCCTCAAAAAAAGCATCCTTAAATAATGAAATATCCACATACCATGGTTAGCAAAGCCTTAAATTAGGACATTTAATAGCATTAATGAAGAAACCAAAAAATGAATGTCTCTTAAGAATGAAGGGACAAAAATCTCGAAGAAATAAAATAGAAGAGACAAATTTCATTGTGTCTCTTTGAAGAGGGACTAGCGTTAGGGAACTAAAATATTCGATAAAGAGTTTCAACTATCTAGCTAAATTATTGATCCACAGTTTCCTTACCTAAGCCTAGGTCATCATACATAAATCCTTATTTGCAAATGGATCCTGATGAAGTACAAATGATAAGCACTATTGGATGCTAATCTTGGCATAGTACAAGTGATAAGCATCACTAGCTCCTTATGTACAAGAAGATAACAAATTCCATCATGATAATCCTAGAGCATCATCCCAAACCAACTATAAAGGGATCAGTTATGTTCATCTAGAGTACATTTCTTTTTTCATTATTATCTAATCCATATATTGAGACCTTTAAAGACTTGAGCATCAGACTCCAACATCCTCTAACATTTTTTATGTTTTATAAGATCCTCACGCAAGACTCATAAAAGATCTATTTTGGGCATAACCCAAACAAACTCAAATGATCTCTTGAGAGTGCAGTCAACTTTCGACTTGTCAAATTAGGGTGTTAATAGTGCCCCTTATTGGATGAGGTTGCTTATCAACCAAAGGCCAAATCTTTTAGACACCCCATGACTATCGTATTGGATTTTAACATTCAACCTTGATGAATATAATTTGTAAATGATTTAATCAATTAATCAATCATTCACCATCACCCTACTTTCTCTTTGAGCCCTACAAGATTTAGGTCATTGCCGTAACATTTTTGCCAACATTGGGACATTTTCCATCAATTAATTTCAAAATCTCAATTTCATCACATCATATATTCCATCTTGATCTACATTTAATCCAATTCAATAGTCATGATTTATCTCTTTTTGATTGAATTGACACTTGGGGGTTCAAGCTAGCTAAAATAACACGCCATTAAGATTTCATAATGCAAATGCAACATCAAATCTTCATTTCATTATTGCATGGTCATACACCAAATGATATAAATTATCATCCGTTATATTAGACAATACATGCTATGAAAATCCACACGCATGAATGAAAGATAAATTAACATGTAAAATAATAATAATAATAATAAATGAAACAAATGGATGGATAAAATAATTCAAAAATGCTTGAATAATATGAGATTTCTAAAATTCTACTTATGAATGATTATGCAACTAGATGCATTCTAATCATGAATTATATATTTTTTCTTTTGTTTTATTTTATAAATACTATCATGGAAATACCTATCTCAACATATTGAATGAGGCTATTATATGCAATCTCAAAAATGAATATTCCTAAAAATAAATAAATAAATAAAACCAAAATGCCACTAGTTTTCTAATAGAGATGCTTATCTAGACACAATGCATGGTTTGGATGGCACATGCATAGGGTACATAAGTAGGCTCCAGTTCATGCAGATAAGTGGTTTCTTTACCAATTCGGGTATATTTAGGATGTGTCAGCTATTTCTTTAGAATCTGAATCATATACTCCCCTTGCAAGAAGAACTATAAATCTTCTTAATCACTTGACCCTGGATTGGAATACTAGGCAAATTGCTTCCAATATTGGCTCAATTTCATGTGTCTCACCTAAGGTAACTTGTATAGAGTCCCATAGTATGTCTTAACCCAAGAGGGGAGTGGTGAATTGTGTATATAAAAATTTATTGCTTAACCCCTATTGAACCATTTTCCTCTTTTCATGTTTGTGTATGGTGTGTTGTAAAATAAACGATAAAATAATAAAGTGCATGAAGGATAAATTAGATAAACGCACACACACACAAACAATAAAATTTTTTATAGTGGTTTAGGAACCTCATCCCTACATCCACTTTTCTAAGAGCATACACTCATTGTGCCTTGGGTTCTACTATATCCCATATAATGGAAATACATTAGTATTCCTAGCACTCTTCTAGATTCCAGATCTAGGGGGCATAAATAATATTCCCAACACTCTTCTGGAATCCAGCTCTAGGGGGAAAAACACAGTGTTCCTAGCACTCTTCTAATTTTCACGAACTCATCAAAAAACTCACAATTTTGAAGATCATTAGCAAACTTGATGGTTTTCTAGAGCTCACCAAGAACTCATATAATGTGGTTTTCTCGAGCTCACCCTAAACTCTCTAGTTTTTTGGTTAACCAGACAACCTTTATACATTTAAGCACAAGGGAAGATGAGATATTTTATAGCTCTAACAACATAGAAAGATCTTCCCAAAATGTAAAATCAATGGCTATAAGGATTTATAGATTAAAGCTCATAAAAGATAGATGATGGTTTAAGCTCTCGAACATGGATGGAAGGTTTTGCATAAGGTTAAGCTTATTTGAAATGTCTTCCTTTAGCCTTTTGAATCATCCCACCACTTCTCCTTAAATTGCTTCTTCATAACTTCGACAATTGGAGAAGATGGGTTTTGTTGAATGCAAAAATGGGAGCAACAATGAATGAAGAAGACTGTTGAGATTTCTATCATTGGAGTGCATGCCTTCTAATTTGTCTTGAGCTGCTGCATCGCCGTTCTTTTACAAAGAGGAAGATGAGTTGTTGTTGAAATGTCTTTTCTTATTTTGACTTGACATAGCTAGAAAACTTACAGCGCTGCTTGTTGCCAAAAATGGTGAGTGAAATGAGTCTGCACAATGAAAGCACCAGTGCAGATGCCATTTAGATGCAAGTCACATAAATCAATTTTTCTCTGACAATTCATGGCCTCTCTCTATCTGCATTTGTTTGCCATAAGTTATAGATAAATTCTCCCATAATATTTGTTTGTCAATCGCTCTTTCATGAGTGTGATTTGTCTATTGTAAATAAAAGATGAACTCTAGTGCCATAAATGAAGTCAAACTGATCGACAAACAAACTCTACTTTGTCTGCTCAAACAGACAAAGTATGATGTTCTTCTTTTGTTCTACATCTGTCTCTAGAAAGTAATAGGTGCAAACAATGTCAAATAGGATTTTCTTAGACAAATTAGGCTCTACACTTCGTCTATAGATTTTTCTATAGTAAGTAGTAGACAAATGTGCTTGTGCATTGAAGTCCACTTAGTCTAAGAAGCTACTCTGTCTATGCAGATTCATCTATGCTCACTGTGTTGCTTCTTCTTTGTCTTCCAATTCATCTTCCACTTTGTTTGTAGTAAGTAATAGATGAATTTGATCCCACAAATGAAGTTGAATTCCTCATTTGTTTTGCATTTGTTCAAGCAACAAATGGAGTTCATCTCTGCAACTTCTTGCTTACTTAATTCTTGATTTATCTACTTTGCTCAAGAGAAGTTGCTTTTACTTGGTCATTACACTTTCTTATCTTTGGACAAATCCATTTATCTAGCTTTGTTGGTCACACAAAGTTTTTTCCCTTTGTGCATAGTTGTCCAAGTGACCATCTCTTTGTCATTCTTCTTTGTTCATTTATCTGAGTTCTTGATGAGATTACTCCTTACTTTATTTTAGAAAAACTCTATCTAATGGATGGTCCATAGTTTAAGCTCTCTAATCATGGCTTCGTCTTCAACTTTTTGTCATTGCATTTGTCTATGAAAGTTTCTCTTTAGACTTAACAAACAAAGCAAGCTCCTTGTAGCTCGTCTTTGAAGCCTTATTTTCTTCTTCTTTTTCTTCCGCGATCTTTAACAGTTTAATCCCTTTGGAACATAGTAGATAGATAGTTGTAGATGATTGTGATTCTACACTTAAAGGTTTTCTGCACTTGCTACGTTGTTAGCTCTGAATATTTATTATTTTAACAAAACATATTTATCCTCGTAATTTGCTCATGTTGTAGAGTAAGGATTATAAACATCTCTATTTAAGCACATAATATGAAATCTCAATAAAGCATAGTGCGAATATGATTCATCAAATTAATATATTAAAGAATGTTAACTAAGGTTAAGCGTATCATGGAGTAAAAGATGTATACTTGCATAATTAAACATTCATGATTATGTATACCTTTCACATTATCAATTAAAATTTATCAAATCATAATTATGCATATGATTGTTAATGATTTAAGAATTTATATTAGTTTATCCTAATACAAGTTTTGTTATCATTAAAATCATATATAATAATCCTGACAACTTGTCCTTATCTTGTTTGGGCCATCAATCAAACTATTGATCCTTTATTATTTACTAAAGATTTTTTTTTAACTTATTGTAACGCCCTACAACTTGGGCACTACCATTTCACACTCTAGAGGAGAATCTGACAACATCTACCCTGAAATGTAAGAAATTTCATACCTATACAATCATAATCATACATTAAAACACCACTTAATACATTACACTAGCATGCTGAGCCCATACATAACCACATAAGCCCAAAACTGTAGTCGCACAGTAATGGTATTAAGGAATTACACATATAATCATACAACATGAATAACATGTCAAACCACTAGTCATATAATTACAATCCACATCACTTTTACCCTTTAAATATTTATATGATCTCATAATCTCCAAAAATATATTTACAAGGCCCAAAATGTGCAAAAGAATAGCCCACAAATGGCTCGGGTCATGCCCTATCCCAATCTAGAGCCCCAACCCCACATTGGGTACCCTCGTCTGACCTGTCGGCTAAAAACCAAATAAAATAGGGAGAGTTCGGGCAACTTAGTAAGTAGATATGTAATTAAACTAAAAGTGGCAAAATAAGCTAAGTAATACAATAAATTAAACATAATCAATAACCAGGAATAAGGGTCAATATGCAATCCAAATGATATCATAAGATGAATACAATTAATGTTATGAAACCCTAAACTAGGTGTATCCCTTGTCATACCGAACATACAGTAATGAGTAATATCATCCCAAAGCAATACCCAACCAACCCACCATCTGTCATGAATCATCTACTTTAATTTATTAATATCATTAATCACTATCTTATGTCAGGCTCGGAAGGCTGCTCACTATGTAGTCCCAACCTTCTTATAACTTGGGTGTGTTCCGGTCCCCCCTGTATCCCTGACTATGAGTCTGCTAGAAGCCACACCTTTACCAAGCCAGACCTAGCCCGACGATCACTCTGCCCTCTAAGCTCTACAGGGTTCAGAGGTTCTCTGTCTACAACTAATGAAATAATCATGAGCGTCTCACAAATCAGGTCAATCCTGCCTTCACCCTACATGTGTGTCAGATCTACCAGGCTATCTAAGCATCATAGCCAAGCCCCAGGCCAATCTCGGCCTCTTTGCCTTCATTCTAAGTATCAAAGACCCTTACACTATTTCAGCTATAACTTTTTCATATAAACTCAAAATTTAATGGTTCTTAATTCATTGGAAAAACAATGGTAAGAAATAAAAATTTTATGTTCAAACAAAATTTCTGAGTCCTTCAAATTCTATGTCGAAATCTGAATGTTAATGAAACTATATACATTTCTGCTAAGAATGCTATGCATGATCAACTTGTCACATTACATGATGTATATTAATAACCCATCTATTATATGCACTATGTTTGTTGTAGTTTTTGCTATGTAAATTCCAAAATAAACCATATCACCCACTATGTATATCCATAATTTATGCAACAATGCACTCATGAATTCAATCACTACCCATGGGCATAATCAAAGCAACAAGCATGCCCAGTAAAATTTCCATTAAACATAGTTGTTTAAATTTTAGAAACACAAGAATCAACTTACTTTATAATTTGGCACTACATGCTGATTAGGCTCAAGTTTGATGTTGGCACAACCAACTTTCAAATTCCAAGTCTTGTATTCAAATTGCATATGGTTCTATTATTCAAGTGCATTTCATCGCACTTAACCTAACTAATGTTGTCTACAATTTAATCCATCACATTACTTCATCTGATCACCCCCGTAGTCATCTGATTAAATCATGATTAAAGGATCCTTAATGATTCACTAATACGTGTTAATCAAATGACTTCTCTTTAATAGCCTTTTTGTCATACATTTAGTAGGCAGTTTGACAGATTCACATTTACAACTACCTAATGGCTGAAATTTTTTGTTTTAATGTACATAACTAATTATCTTTACTAATCCTACACTTAAATACATCATTAAATCACTCATTACATCGTTGATTGCATCATCACTCAACTTCTCAACTACTAAAAATTTTAGAAGTCAACTTTTTAATGAAGAATTCATTGTAGAAATAGTATTAAATGCATTAATCGTCAATATAAGTAACCTACCTCTTAATTTCTCCACTTGATTTGAACCAGCTGAGTTGGGTCTTCAAACCCTAAATTTCCAGCAACTGTAGATGTCTCTACATAGTTCAAAACATGTTTTTCTTTGGGCTAGATTGTTGCAAAATGTCAGGAAGTCAATCTAATATTAGTTTAGTTCTGTTTTCTACAATCTCTACTAGATTTTGGAGCTTGGGAGATGTCACAAATGGCTGGAAATGACCCCTTTCCAAGTATTATGGGAGAGGTGGATTGCCATAACCTCTCCCATTATGATGCTCTGGCAGTGTGCCTAAGATCGTGTATGGGCAGTCCAAGTTTGCTGCTTTACATCATTTTCTACTGCCAAGCTCACTCCCAATCACCCAGATCCTCAATGCACCACCCATATCCACTATAATTTACCCCATTTGAACATAATCATCATGCACCAACACACTAATGCTAGCCAAGTCAGACCATCAACTATATCCATCGATTACAAAATTTTTGGGGCCTCACATTCCAGCCCCCTTAGAAAAGGTTTCATCATTAAAACTCAAACAAAAAATGGGGGGGTATCTGGCTCTTATAGTCTCCTCAAGTTCTCACCATTGAATTTTTACTAACCGGATCACCTTATTTCTCAACTACTTCTCTCTACTATCAAGTACTTGTACTAATGGCTCAATATATTGCAGGTTTCCCCCAATCTATATATCTTCTACCGCTAATACATGAGAAGGATCTGGCTCATACTTTCTTAAAGAGGATACACGAAATACATCATAGATTCTACACAACAATGGCGGTAATGCAATATGGTAACCTACCTTACCGATCCGCTCCAATTTGATATGGGCCAATGAATCTGGGACTCAACTTACCTTTATTACCAAATCGCACTAGCCCTTTTATGAGAAATACTTTCAAGAAAACATTGTCTCCCACCTGAAACTCCAAAACACACCTTCTAGTATCTGCATAACTCTTCTGGCATGACTGAGCAATACAAATCTTCTCCTTAATTTGAGCCCCTTTTTCAATTATATCAGCTATTATCTATGGCCCCACTAGAGTAGCCTCGCCAATCTCAGTCCAATATAAAGGAGATTTGCACTTATGCCCATACAAGGCTTCGAAAGGAGTCATCTATATACTCAAATGATAACTGTTGTTATATGCAAAAGTCAATCAATGAGAGATACTAGCTCCATGCCTTACCCCAATCTAGTATACATGCTCTCAACATGTTCTCAATCTACTGATTCACCCTCTTAGTCTGCCCATTTGTCTAGGGGTGATATGTACCACTAAAGTTCAACCGTGTACCCATCGTCGTATGCAATGCTTTTTAGAATTTGGACATAAACACTGAACCCCTATCTGAGATAATCACCTTGGTTACACCATGTAATCTTGCAATCTCCTTTTAGTAGATCCAGGCATACTTTTCAGTAGTAAAAGTAGTCTTAACGATTATAAAGTGAGCGACTTTTATCAATCTATCAACAATAACCCATATGCTGTCAAATCCAGTTGTCATCTTTGGCAACTTAGTAATGAAATCCATAATGATGTTTATCCATTTTCACTTAGGGATCTCAATGGACTATAGTAATCCGCTTGGCCTCTAATGCTCTGCCTTGACTTTTTGGCATGTCAAGCATCTAACTACATATCTGGCTATATCGGCCTTCATATCATTCCACCAATATTGGGATCTCAAGTCATGATACATCTTACTACCACTAGGATGTATGGTATATGGTGAATAGTGTGACTCCTCTAAAACCTTCTGCATTACTGTCAATCCCTTCGGAAGCACTAACTGATGCTTTTATTTTAGAAGGCCATCTATACCAACCAAGAAATCTGGTAGCTTATTTTGTTGTGCTTTCATTCTTAATTTTTGGAATTCTTCATCTGTTGCTTCCTCCTGAGCTACCGAATCTCATCCAATAGCGTGGGCTGAATATTTAACTGACACATCTGGGCAACTATGCCCATCATTCCCACATGCAAGTCTAGCTTCCTCGATTCTTCAAACAACTCATTCTTCTTGGTAAGCGTACAAGCTAAGTTGCTCCCAAATTTTTCGCTCAATGCATCAGCAACTACATTCACCTTGCTAGGATGATAATAAATATTTAGATCATAATCCTCAAGTAATTCAAGCCACCATCTCTGCCTCATATTCAATTCTTTTTGGGTGAAGATGTACTTCAAGCTCTTATGATCAATATAAATGTAACATTTTTCACCATATAAGTAATGTTTCTAGATCTTCAAAGCAAAGACTACAACTGCTAACTCCAAGTCATGAGTGGGATAGTTACGCTCATGAGGCCTCAACTATCAGGAAGCATAGCCTACTACCTTCCCATTCTGCATCAAGACACATCCAAGTCCATTTTTGGATGCATCACTATATACCACAATTTCACCTCTGCTTGATGGTACAGTGAGAATTGGAGCCTCAACTAATCATTTTTGTAGCACCTAAAAGGCCCCCTCACACTAAGCTGTCCACTGAAATGGAACACCCTTTTGAGTCAACTATGTCAGTGGCATGGCTATGGTGGAAAATCTTTCAATAAATCTGCAATAATAACCAACCAAGCCAAGAAAATTGTGGACCTCTGACATTGTAGTCAGTCTTGGCCAGTTCACCATAGCCTCAATCTTATGAGGGTCAATAGAAATACCATTGCCAGATACAACATGTCCTAGAAAGGCAACACTGTTCATCCAAAAGTCGCACTTCTTTAGTTTAGCATATAACTTTTCTTCTCTCAACCTCTTTAATGTCAACCTCAAGTGTGACTCATGCTTCTTACTTTTCTTTGAGTATATCAGGATGTCATCAATGAAAACAATCACAAAATATTCCGAATAGGGCCTAAACACTTTGTTCATCAAATTCATAAATACTGCAGAAGCTTTAGTAAGCCCAAGTGACATCACCAAGAACTCGAAAAGTCTATACATGTTCTAAAAGGTGTTTTGGGTATATCTATAGGCTTCACCCTCAATTGGTGATAACTAGATTGCAAGTCTATCTTAGAGAACATGGTAGCCCCCTGCAACTAATCTAACAGATCATTAATCCCAAGCACCTTATTCAATTCTCTGTAATCAATACATACCTGTAAGCTTCCATCTTTCTTTTTCATGAACAAGACTAGTGCACCCCATCGTGATACACTAGGACAGATGAATCCCTTGTCCATAAGGTCCTGTAGCTGCACGCTAAGCTTTGCTAACTCTACCGATGCCATCCTATAAGGAGCCTTAGACACTGGCTCTGCTCCCAGCTATAAATCAATACCAAATGCGACCTCCTTCTCTGGACATAATCACACAGCTCACTCAGAAATATATCTAGAAACTCACACACTACAGTTATATCTTCCAAAACTCGGTGCTCGGAATGCATGTCAATAGCTGACACTAAGTAGGCCTCACATCCCTTTTGTACTAGACATAGTTCCTTCATGGCGGTCATGAGTTTTGGGATTTTACCCTTAGGTGAGCTACAAAAGATAATCTTAACTCTATCTAGAGTTTTCAAGATCACTTGCTTATTCTTACAGTCCATTCTTACCTCATGCTTAGGTAACTAGTCCATACCCAAAATAATGTCCAAGCCGTCAATATTCAACACAATGAAATCAACATAAAAATGCTGGCTCTCAATTACAATAGGCACCTCTATATACATTTATGTGGTTATACTAACTACCTTCAACGGCATGAATAACTCTACCACATTTGCCATAGCATGTGAAAACAATCTACCTGGGCCACAAATGCAATGGAAATAAAAGATTCAGATGTACTTGGATCAAATAATATGCATGACATGTAATCACAAACTAAGAGATTACTAATAATCACATGATTCATAGCATGGGCTTCCTGAGCATTTGCAGTCTAGACTACTACAGTCAATGCCGGCCTCTACTCCACCTGTGGTTTGCCTAGAGCTATATGAGGCTGACATTGACTAAATTAATGCAATCGTTGGTGCTTGTGTTGTTTAGCTTCACCAATCTGTACAAATCTTAATATTGCTATTAGATTAAACGTTTAGTGCTAGTTTGGGGTTGTTTAGTGGTTAGGGTTAATTAGAATGTTGTTTTCTGATTAACAATGTTGAAGGAAAGATAGGAAAAATAATTTCAATGGTGAATATTTAAAGTATGAATTGATTTATAATTGTATCAATGATTAGTTATGAGATTTTGATGGTGGATGTTGACTTGAACTAAGATTTTCTTCTCTGATAGATTTCAAATTTGGTGGATCGACCCTTACACTACTACAAAAATTTGAAATTGGTGCAAGGTTCTAAATTTGGTTGCCTATGACAGCACACCAAATTTTTAGCATTGTTGCTGGGGAGGCATTCTAGTTGATTTTTATACTAGTGTGATTTTTTCTATTTATTTTTGTTTTATTCTTTTAGGGTTTATTAGATTTTTCTTAATTGTTTATGATTATAACACGATCTTAATTTGTAATACGAACCAAAAATTTAAAGAACTTTGCATAGGTTAAGTAGTGAAGCTCGAAGAAATTCTGAAAAGGAGAAAATCATGGCTGGAACTCAAACTTTGAAAAAGCTTGCCATACTTGATTTGGATCAACAACCCTTATGCATCATGTTTCCTACTTTAGATACTACTATTAATTTTGAATTAAAATCTAGACTAATGCATCTCTTGCCCACTTTTCATGATCTTATGGGCGAAGATCCTCACAAGCATCTAAAGGAGTTTCATGTGATGTGCACAAGTATGGAACCAAAAGGGTTGACTGAAGAGTAAATCAAACTAAGAGCCTTTCTAATCTCTTTGAAAGATCTGGCTAAGGATTCACTTTATTATCTACCATCTAGGAGCATTATAACATGGAATGAGATGAAGAGGTTATTTTTGAAAAAATATTTTTCAGCTTCAAGGGCGGCCAACATTAGGAAGGAAATTTGTGGTGTGAGACAGCATAGTGGAGAAACCCTATATGAATATTTGGAACGTTTCAAGAAATTATGTGTATGTTGCCCCCATCATCAGATTAGTGAGTAATTACTCATCCAATATTTCTATGAGGGACTTCTACCCACTGAAAGGAGCATGATGGATGCTGCTAGTGGAGGAACTTTGGTAGATAAAACTACTGAAGTTCCAAGGAACTTGATTACAAACATGGCAACCAACTCACAACAATTTGTCAATAGGCTTGACACCTATTAGTAAGGTAATTGTTTCCTCCCTTGAACAATACATTATGGGTGTAACTTCTCTTGTTCGTCAATTGGTTGTAGGAAATATGCAGATAACAAAAGCTTGTGAAATTTGTTCAATATTAGGACATCAGACTGATGCATGCCCAACTCTTCAAGAAGAACCTATTGAGTAAGTGAACATGATGGGTGGTTTTTTTGGACAACTATAAAGGAAGTATGATCCTTATTCTAACTCATACAACCCAGGATGGAGGGATCACCCTAATTTCAACTATGTGAATCCACAAGCAAATCAGCCCACAATTCAAAATTGCCTTAATTTCCAGTAGTACAAGCAGCCATACCAATGTAGATCACAATAGGGATGAACTTCTAACTCTAGTATGTCTTTGGAAGATATTGTTAAGTCTCTTGCATCTAACACTTTGCAATTTCAACAAGAGATGAAGGCTAGCATTCAAAGTTTGGAGAATCAGATGAGTCAGATGGCAACAACAATCAATCGGTTGGAGACACAAAGTTTAGGGAAATTGCCTTCTCAAATGGTGGTAAACCCAAGAGAGAATGTTAGTGTAATTATTTTGAGAAGAGGTAAAGAAGTTGAGATTCTAGAAAAGATGACTGCTACACCAATAGAGCAAGAAAAAGGAAAAAGCATTGTTGTAGATAAGGACCTTCCTAAGGATAATGAAGTAACTCAACGTAAGTTTTCACCTCTTTCTGAATATAAACAAGTACCATGTTTTCATCAAGCTTTAGTAGAATCTCATAAAATTAAGAACTATAAAGATTTATGTGAGACTTTTTGTAAATATGAGGTAAATATTTCACTTTTTGATATCATTAAACAAGTACCTCATTATGCTAGATTCTTGAAAGAATTATGTACAATAAAGAGAAAATAGAAAGTTAAGAGATTTGAGAAGGTGAGAGTAGGGGAGAATGTTTCTACAATCATTCAAAGAAAACTCCCTACCAAGTACAAAGATCCAGGTATGTTTACTATCCCTTCCATGATAGGTAGCACTACATTTGAAAAGGCCATATTAGATTTAGGAGCTTCCATTAATGTTATACCATATTCTTTGTTTGCTTGTTTGAAACTTGGTCCTTTGAATAAGACTGGTGTTGTGATTCATTTGGCGGATAGATCTAATGCATATATGAAAGGGGTAGTTGAGGATGTTCTTGTGCAAGTCAATGATTTAATCTTCCCTACTAATTTTTATGTGCTAGATATGGAGAATGGTAATCAAACTGCTCTTATTCTATTAAGAAGACCATTCTTGAAAACATCTAAGACTAAGATAGATGTTCACAATGGCACACTTACTATGGAATTTGATGGTGAAATTGTTAAGTTTAATATTTATGATGCCATGACATATCCTAATGATGATGATCTTGTTTACTCCATTGATGTGATTGATTCTTGTGTATAGGAAGTTTTTAAACTTAATGGAAAAGATGAATTGGAAATTGCCATTAGTAAACATCTTGAGAAGGAGAATGAGGTGTTACCTTTAAGTACTGATTTGTAGGAAATTGTTGCAGCATTGGATGACTTTCCGAAGTTATCAGAATCAGGTAATGATCCTTACATTGAGTTACCAATTTCTAACAAGAGCCTTTTACCCTTTATTTTGTAGGCATTTTTTCCAGATTTAAAGCATCTTCCCAACCACCTCAAGTATGTATTCCTTAAAGATGGAGAAATCTTGCCTGTGATCATCTCTAATAAACTCAGTGCATTATAGGAAGAAAGGCTTGTGCAGGTTCTGAAGAAGCATAAGAGGGCTATTGGTTGGATAATGAAAGATATTAAAGGAATTGACCCATCTATATGCATGCTTTGTTATTTCCAGTTTGTAATTGCTCCAGATTGAAGAAAGATGTAGTGAGTTGAGGCAACAACAATAAACAAAAGCACTATTTGGGAGGCAACCCAAGGGGAGTTTGTGTTTCTTTTTCTTATTTCTATCTTATTTCTACATTTATATTATGATTATTTTTGCATTTTCTTTGCATTTGACCTTACATCGGGGACAATATAAGTTTTAAGTATGGGGGAGAGGATTTAGTTTTAGGGTGTGTTTTTATGTTTTTGTTTTTGTGTTTGCTTTTATTTTTGAAAAAAAATAAAGAGAGAGTCACTTTTACCCTTTATTTTGGTGGTTTCCTATGATTTGAGGTTGAGGATGTCATCAGCAAGATTCAACTAAGCTTGAAAAATTCACAACATGATTGAAGAAGTAATCTTCCAATTTGTGATTGCTTGGTTTAGTTATTTTCCTTGAGAATGGTGATGACTAAATTTCGTAGACAAAAATTGGTGAAATTTTGAGCCTTTAGACTGATACATTCACATTAGTCTTATTCTTTTTCTTTAGGAGTGATATTCTTCCATAGATTTGTTTCTCTAGAACTTGCCTTGATTTTCTTTGAGATCACATTGATACATGTAAGCATGAACATGATTAAGGCATTCTTTGTTTTGAACTACATGAGCCAAATAGCCTATCTTGTGATTAATTTTTCCTCTTGTTGAGCCTCTTTGAGCTTTATAGATTTTTATATGAACCTATGTTACAAGTTTGAAACCTAGAAAAATAATATCTTTACCCAAGCCGTAGATCTAGTGGAGCATGGGTCATCATTGTGTTATGTATGGGTGTATAAGAAATAAAGTTTGGGTTTGTCAAAATTTATGGAATGGCTGTGATTTGTGAAATAGAACATATTGTTGTTCTTAAAAAAAGGGAGGTGGGTCAAAGTGAAAGAAAAGAGAAAAGAAAAAGAAAATATCAAAATTCCAAGGGAAAGTGTGTATTTATACATCATGTATTCAAAGGCGAAAGATGTTGAAGAAAACAAGTGGCTTTACATGTCTTATATATTTGATATTGAGTTGATTTATTTATACTTCACTAGTTTCAATGACTTTTGAACTAAATTTCCAAATATTTCTCACCTTTACCCTAAACCTCATTACAACCCATAAAAAGTCCTTATGATTCATGATATGCATATGATCCCAGTGATGGAGAAAGAGAAGATGTGCAAGCTTATGGTAGATCATTTTCACTGGAATGAATTTGATCAGAACATATACCCTTCAAACACATGAGAGTAGAGTGTTTATTTCTGTGAGAGTTCTACTTATTTAGTTTAATCCATCTTCAAGAGAGAATACTTACTGAATGATTGTAGTTTGTGTGAGAATGATTCGTTCATGGTATATTGAGAGTTTTGAAGAGTTTTGGGGGTTCTTTGTTTATGATAATTGTAACCTTGATGTTCTTTTGGGAGAGAGCAAATTTGAGTTTTTCCCAAGGATAAGCAAAAGTTAAGTGTGGGGGAATTTGATGAGAATGCAAAATGTCATATTTTATTCCCTTAATACTTAATCTTTCACACTTATTTTACTCCTATATACACTCATTATTCTTATATTTTAATTCAGGAGACAATTAGAGTGGTTAAGTACAAAAAGAAGTCAATTGAAGGATTTTGGACAATTTTAGCATCACTCTATATTTTGGGCATCTCTCATCTGATTTTTGATTGAGATAATTAAAGATGTTTTGGAAACAAAAGAAACTTTTCTACAAATTTCATGTTTGGAGTTTTCAGAGATAAGGACTATGTCAAGGGCTAAAATAGAAAGAATGTCAAAGTCAAGATGAAGTGTAGAAGAGAAGCAATAAGGAACAAAGCATCGGAGCCAGTAGACCGGCACCGCCGGTGCCCACCTAGCACCATAGGTGCTAACCCATGTCACACCCCCACCACACTAGACAATAAGGTGCTCGACTCCGTTTTCACTTTTTGGATTCTGCTGATTTTGCATATTTTGCATATTTTGCATATTTTTTACTCTCTATAAATAACAGTTTCCTAGGGTTTTTTTAGGGCTCTTTTGCTAGGGTTTGGAGAAGACTTCTTGGCAAATTTTGATAAAGAATCTTCTTCTTCTCTCTTCTATTTTATTTTGTTTGTAATTCATGGCTCTGTGTAGTTAAATTTTTATTCTTGGTTTAAAAAGACAGAAGCCTCAGATTCAATATACTATGAAAGATGTAATTTGATTTAATTGTTGAATTTATACTTTGAGTATTGAATGTTCTTCTTTGTTCATGATTACGATTGTTATGTTTAATTACTAGGAGGCTTGCAAGTTTATTATTCATTATAATCTATTGCTAGATTAGATATCAAATTTGTAATCATTTGATCCCTCTAATTTGCAAAGCAACTAGGGTTTAATAATTTACTACTATTGCGGTTATTAAATCTTGGGAAGAATATTTAACTAAATTAAGTGCAACCGCTGGTGCTTGTATTGTTTAGCTTCAACAATCTCTATAAATCTTAAGGTTGTTATTAGATTAAACCTTTGACGCTAGTCTGGGGTTTTTTAGTAGTTATGGATAATTAAAATGTTGTTTTCTAATTAACTATGTTGAAGGAGAGATAGGAAAAATAATTCTAATGGTGAATATTTAAAGTATGAATTGATTTATAATTGTATCAATAATCAGCTATGAGATTCTAATGATGGATGTTGACATGAACCAAGATTTTCTTCTCTGAAAAATTTCTTTTATATCTGTTTCTTCATTATATTCAAAACCCCTTTCTTCTTCACATTGCACAAAATTAAGCTAGATACTCCTAGTGGGATCGACCATTACTCACACTACTATATAAATTTAAAATTGGAGCAAAATCCTAAATTTGGTTATCTATGATAGCACACCAGGGTGTCAAATCTGCTAGGCTATCTAAGCATCATAGCCAAGCCCTAGGCCAATCTTGGCCTCTTCGCCTTCATTCTAGGCAGAACGCAGGCTAGCTAGGCAACACAGCCAAGCCCCAGGTCAAACCTTAGCCTACATGCTTGTGGCCACAAGGTGAAACTAACCTTGGGCCTACCAGGTCCTCATGTCATCAAGGCACCTCCGTCCTAGGCCCCACTCAACCTCCACACCACCTAGGCATATCCAGACTAGCCAACCGAGCCTCTACACTGCTCAACCCCTCTCAATTAGCCACACATGTAAGCTCTACTAGGTAGGCTACATTTTCAAGTTTATCATCAGGGAGCAGTTGTAGTAATTTCACTATAACTTTCTCATAATAACTCTAAATTAAGTGATTTTAGTTTTATTGGATATATAATTTTAGATCCTACAAATTTCATTGTTTACCACATTTTCTAATTCATCCTGAAATTTGAGTCATGAGACCTACAAGTGACCCCTTTTTCAGTTGATCATTACCCTAGGAGTAGCTTTAGTAATTTGACTATAACTATTAAATATTAAGTCTAAATTCAGTAATTTTTATTCCATTCGATAGATAATTTTAAGTTCTAGAATTTTTATGTGCGTTACGTTTTGAGATCAGTCTATATTTTGAGTCATGGGGCCCACAAGTGATACCTACTTGTATCAAAGACCCTTACACTATTTCAACTATAACTTTGTCATATAAACTCAGAATTTAATGGTTCTTAGTTCATTAGAAAAACAATGGTAAAACTAAAAATTTTTTATTAAACAAAATTTCTAAATCCTTCAAATTCTATGTCAAAATCTGAATGTTAATAAAACTATATACATTTCTACTAAGAATGCTATGCATGATGAACTTGTCACATTATATGATGTATATTAATAACCCATCTATTATATGAACTATGTTTGTTGTAGTTTTTGCCATGTAAATTCCAAAATAAACCATCCCATATCAACCACTGAGTATATACATAATTTATGCAGCAATGAATTCATGAATTCAATCACTACCCATGAGCATAATCAAAGCAATAAGCATGCCCGGTTAAATTTCAATTAAACATAGTTGTTTAAATTTTGGAAACACAAGAATCTGCTTACTTTATAATTTGGCACTACACCCCGATTAGGCTCAAGTTTGATGTTGGCACAACAAACTTCCAAATTCCAAGTCCTATATTCAGATTGCATATGGTTTCACTATTCAAGTGCATTTTCATTGCACTTAACATAACTAATGTTGTCTATAATTTAATTCATCACATTGCTTCATCTTATTACCCCTACAATCATCTGATTAAATCATGATTAAAGGATCCTTAATGATCCACTAATACTTGCTAATGAAATGGCTTTTCTTTAACATCCTTTTTGTCATACACTTAGTAGGCAGCTTGACAGATTCACATTTACAACTACCTAATGGCTAAATTTTTTTGTTTCAATGTACATAACTAATTATCTTTACTAATCCTACACTTAAATACATCATCAAATCACTTATTACACCACTAATTGCATCATTACCCAACTTCCCAACTACTAAAATTTTCAAAACTCAAGGTTTTAATGAAGAATTCATTGTAGAAACGGTATTAAGTGCATTAACTGTCAATATAAGCAACTTACCTCTTCATTTCTCCACTTGATTTGCAACTAGCTAAGTTGGCTCTTCAAACCCCAAATTTTTGGCAACTGTAGATGGCTCTACATAGTTCAAAATGTGTTTTTCTTTAGGCTAGATTATTACAAAATGTCAAGAAGTCAATATAATATTAGTCTAGTTCTGTTTTCTACAATCTCTACTGGGTTTTGGAGCTTGGGAGATGTCACAAATGGCTGGAAATAGCCCCTTTGCAAGTCTTATGGGAGATGTGTAGTCCCATAACCTCTCCCATTATGATGCTCTGGCAATGTGCCAAAGACCGTGCATGGGCGTTCCAACTTTGCTACTTTAAATCATGTCCTGCTGCCAAGCTCACTCCCAATCACTCAGATCCTCAATGCACCACCCATATTCACTCTAATTTACCCCGTTTGCATATAATCATCATGCTCCTACACATTAGTGCCAGCCATGTCAACTGCCAACTATATCCATCGATTATAAATTTTTTGAGGCCTCACACTTATAATGGGAAGTATGTGGTATTTTCATCTAGAGCAAGTTCCATAGTGCACTTCATTCACATCCACAAGTTGAAACTCCATCAATTAAGCCTTCACTGGTCGAGCCATCATCTGCTAAGCTCCTCTTTCTCTGCTAAAGTGAGAAATATTATCAGCACTTGGAAGTACCTACAAAAGTCCACAAAAGGTATATAGTTGTGCACTCACTTAGACTCAAAAGGTATATCATAGTTCAAAGAAGAAAATTAAATTTTTTGAGGAAGAAGTGGCATGACTTAGATTATTAATTGCTAGTCCAAAGAAATTCAAAATCTCAATAGAAAATTTTTTAAAAATAAAGAAAAATCTCCTTAGAGACTAGCATAATCATGGGAGTAGGATCCCAAAATTAATTAACTAGATTCTAAATTTTTTTTCTATTTGAGTTCCTTTTGTTTCCACTCTCTCTTTATGAAAACTCAATTCTGTATTGATAAAGTCATTTGAGTATTTCCTTTGCACTTAGTCTTCTCCTTTGATTTATTAAGATAGAATTTTGCCCCTTGAATATTAGATTAGAAATTCTCATATTCTCATGATGTAAACTTTACACTTTTTGTAGAATAGCTTACATATTTTCCTTCAAACCTTTGTATTTTAAGCATATTTGTATGTGCCAAAACTCCTTAATTCTAAAATATGGGAATGGTTGCAACTTTAATAAACTTGATGTGAGGCCCTAAAATTGTTGGAATGGGAAGAATTATTTTTATAGTATATAAAGGGATAGTGCATGTATAACTTAGAAAATCCTTGATACAAATGGAAAAATCATGTTGGACATAGAAGTGGATGGTGTTTTACAATGAATGGGAAAGAAATACAGTGGATAGAAAGTAAGACAGATGGGTTGTATGTCCACTTGTTACAGTGCACCATCAGAGTATTTGGGGAGTGGAGCTTAAAATGTTCCACTAGCCCCCATTTCAAGCACAAATCATTCCAGCCCTCTCCCCTTGCTCCCCAAGCTTTAGAAATCATTGCTTCTCACGGAATTTGACATCAAGGTGCTAGGGAATTCATGGCAAGCAGTGTTGTAGCAATCCGACATGAAGAAAACACTCTATGGTGTTGATTTGGACATTGGGAGTTGTGGAGAATTCAAGGGTTTTGCATTAGAGTGAGAATTTATGGATTCTAATCAGAGTGAATTGGAAAGTAAGCTATTTATATTAGTAATTAATCTTGTCTACTAAATAGATTATTTGAATCCTAGTTTATAAAGCCATATTTCATTGTTAGGAGGTTGGAAATTAAGGAAAACATGAATTTAGTAGTGAATTGGGTGTTTTGAATTCAGATTGCAGCAATAATTCAGTTCAAATATGTTTTTATGTAGTTTGGGACAGAAGTCCCAACTTGTGAATAACAAGCATACAAAAATTTGGAAATTGCACTACAGATGTTTGATAAAATGGTACTAAGGGTAGTACAAAATGATTACTCTAGTTAGCAATTCCATGATCACATCTTAATTGAGTTATAGCTTAGTAATTAACAAAACCCTAACTGGGGTTGTGTTAGAAACTTAGAATGGAATCTAAAATGGTTACCTCTATAGACAAAGAATGCAATTGACTGATCATGAGATTTATGCTTCAGTGTAGGACTTCTGACTTGTGAGCAAATCTTAGAAATACAAGGTTTATAGTTAAAGAAAAGCATAGGGATTAATTACAAGGTAAGCAAGTTCTATTTCTTATGTATTATATTTTATTTTAGTATCCTGCATCATTAGTATTGTTCTATTGTTCCTTTATATTGTGAGTTGATTTCAGTAAAGTTATTGTCTTACGCCTTGGCTATGTTTAAACCAGGTAAATTAGGTAATGGGAAGTTTGAAAATAAAGAGAGTTATGTATTGATGGAAGAAATGAATGCCATTAAGGACTTAAGTTAGAGTATGTTGAGTATTTTGAATTTCATCAAAAGTTAGGAATACAATGTCTTATGTAAGTGGGAATGGTATTATATGCATGATTGTTTCATAACATATGTGGGAATAATGGAAAAGAATCAAGGTTAAATGCAGTAGATTAAAAGGCAAGTAAGGTGATTAAACAAAGGAAACCTAGAACACAAGAAATGGGTTAAAGGGACAAGCATTCAAGCAAAACAAGTGAGCAGCAGGATCCATGCCACGGGACAAAATTCCCATGCTGCAACATGGAACTCAAAAAGTGTAAAGAAAGGGAGATAGCAGGATCCATGCCATGGCACAAAATTCCCATGCTATGGCATGGAACTCAAAAAGTCTATAGAAAGGGAGATAATAGTGTCCATGTCTTAGCACAACATTTTCATGTCGCGGCACAGAACTTCCATGTCGTAGCACGAATTCGCTACGAACAGTAATTTTTCTAATTTTTTTGAATTTTTCTATTTTATAAAATTGGTTGTATTTATAGTAATTATACTATTTTGATGGTATGTTTTGTTATAATATTGTTGAGAATCATTAGAAATAAAATGAGATCATAAGAATTTCTATGTTATGATAAACATTGAATGACCTGGGAATATATTATTTAAGTAATTTACTTTTGATGATTTAATTGAGCATTAAATTGAGTTGGTAATTTGGTTAAGAATAGGAGGCCTACCAAAATAATAATTACGGGAAATTGGGTATGGTTGCTTGCCGGGAGGGCTAATTTGATTATTTGGAAGATCGCTCATAAAAGGGGCTTTGCTGTGATACCGCCCATAAAGGCGAAGAGGTTGAATCTGGCCTATTGTGTGAGACTACTCTCCTTTCTTAGTAAGTGTGGATGGAGAACTGGTAATCCCTGGGTTGCAATGAGAGTGGGATATCATGATAATGATTATATTTTCATGAGTCTCATAACATTTGTAGCCAGGGTTGCTGGGAAGAACCAGAGCACACTGAAGTTGTAAGAAGATTGAGTCCACTTGGTATGTGGCTAAGTACACTTGATTGATAGCTCCTAGGCATATTATTGATTGGTAGAAAATGGAAAATAAATGATGTGCTGAGCAATTATGATTAGACTCTTAGCCAGAAATTCTTATCATTGGATATACATAATAGTGGTTCCATTTGCATGTGAAAGGTTGCTTTATAATACATTCTATTCATTATTACTTGCATGACAACTTATTGAGTTGCCCAGACTCACCTTATTTATTATGTTTTTAGCTAACAGGCTGAAAGATGGAGGCCAATGAGGGGTTGGAGCTTAAGTGAGGGATAGATCCTAATGCTTACAAATCCTTAATTTTTGATATATTTGGAAATGTATTATACTGTACTTTGTCAGTTTTATAAAAATTGTAAATAATGTGTAATTAATATGCTGTAATTAATCTAGAACTAATATGTCTAAAATAACTTGCATTTCACTACTTTAGTAGGGATGTGTATACCTTTTTCCTCACGCTACCTTATAGTGTCACTATGATTCTGGGAATTTGTGGGTATTTATAATTCGTGTATACTAGTTTAAGAGGGTCATGGGTCCTCCTATTATTGCCTTAGTAGTGCCTCTGAAAGATGGGGCATTACACCTGAGCCCACTAATCATAGCGTCTAATCTCTTCAAGTCTTAATCTCAAAAGGCACAAGAATCCCCTAGTTAGAAACTCTAAATTAAATGAATGAATTAATTAATTAATCCCATAAGAGGACTTTTGTAGGATGAAACTTGGCTTTGGTTAGGCTATGAAAGAGAAGATATTTTGACTCAAAATTTTCATGAAGCTAGGTTGCTTGAAATAATTTTTTCTTATCTCTTTTCTGTCACTTCTTTCTTTTATTCCAACAATAATTTTCATCGGAATGTTTCCTTTATCTATGAATTCTTTTTTTTTCACATCCTCAAGACTATTTAATATTTTTTTCTTTTTCACTCTCTCATTGATTATTTTCTTTCTCAATTTTATTATAGGTGGGGATAAAATAAGCTGCCTATGAAATCTTGTTGAAAATACATGGCTCTTAAGCTTACAGATTGAGGCTTGAATCTTGGCTCTTCAAAGGAACAACTTAAGGCCTAGAAATTAATAAATCCATAAAAGGAATTTGTTGGGGCTTAGTTAGCTTAATTATTTTACAATCTCTCCAAAAAATGCCTTGATGAATAATTTAATTCATACCTTCATCTTCAACTCTTCATTACTTTATCTAATACTACGTCAAGAAGACTCTCAAAGATATTAACATAGTTTGCGTTAATAGGCTCTAAGAGTGTTGCACCATTCATGTTAATCAACCGTAATGCTCCACTTGAATAAACTTCTTTAATAATGTATAGGCCTTCCCATGTTAGTCTCAACTTGCCTCTTAGATCAGGCATATTTGGAGGTAAAAGTATCTTCATTACTATATCTCCTAGATTGAATCTTCTCCCAGCAAGTCTAACCTACTTGCTATAAACAATAAACATATACTACAAGCCCCTTGCTTGTAGAGATACAAACAAAAATAAAGTGGTACAAGAATTAATGCCTCTTACTTAGGTAGGTTGTACCAAGTTTAATGCATAAATAATAAAGATAAAGCAGTTAAGAATAGATAGTTTAAACTCCACAAAGTTGTTGAAGTAATGAGCTTTGAATGAATGTATTTGAGTGTAGCATAGTGGAGTTAAAATCGTTGGAAGGAAACTTTAATGTTGGAGTAAATGCTCTCTTAATCACATATCTAACTTCTCTAACATATCGAACATCCTCTATTTATTTTTCTTATACTAGGATTTAAAATCTGCCCATTGGATAAGATGACTAGCATTAAATGAGAGGGAATATTAAAATTTTGGACTATTAAGAGTATTCCCATGACTTTAGATCACCTAAAGTCAGCACATCTAGAGTGGTGGAGAATACTACGAGTGACACTTCTTTGGAACTAGGATTTTCGCATTGTTTTTGAGTCGTCATTGCTTCAGACCATTTGAAGTAGTCTATCAATAGCTCTAAAGGGATGGAGAACTCAGTGATTTGCGCTTGTCGCAAACCCGTTGAACTGGCACCTTTAGAATAGTGCTTCAACACATCTGAAGTAAAGAATTCAGTCCATCTGAAGTGACATACATCCTTAGTTGCATGCCTTTATGCTTTAGTTCATTTGAAGTACATTGCACATATACTTCAACACATCTGAAGTAGAACTTTCGAATGTCTGATGTGTCGTTAGAAATGCAATGGCTTCATGCTTCAGCATGTCTAAAGCGATGCAATTCCTTTAGAACCACTAGAAAGTGCTTTAGCACCTTTGAAGCTATCTTCCAAACATTTGAAGCAGATCTTCGCACTTCAGTACATCTGATGTGCACTTGGGAACATCTGAAGCAATGTCCTTCTACTAAGGCAATGCCTCTGAAGTTTAGTTTCTCACCTAAACTTTGGTATTTTTTTGCATTCTTCCAACAATGTACTTTAGCACATCTGAAGCACCTCGAAAGTTACTTTGAAGCTTGCGTTTAATGCCAAATAGTTTCATCATCTATTTTTTTGCCTCTAAAGCTTGAATCTCACATCAAAAACACCTCTGATGTTGTTTTAGACTTAGTTTATGTGGCTACAGTCTTCATTCTTCAGACTCTCTAAACTTCTTCATATATTGAATTTTCTCCTCATGATTTTTGACATGTTCTAGTACATCTGAATTCCTCTTCTAAGTTCAGGGTCACTAATCCTTCAAGCATTCACTAGTTTCTTCCTTTGTTAATTAATTATGGTGGATCTTTTTTTTGATATGAACTTGTACATGCTATCGACACATATGAAGTCACTTCCCTTGATCTGTTTTGTACATTTATCACTGCACACTTGAGAATGCAATTGTCAGTAGCTTAAAACTTCACTCGTTTGCTTATCATTAAAACTCAGCTGGTTAAAGACATTCATCATCAAAATTAAGCTAAGCAAAGGGGTTAGGATCAATATTCTCCCTCTTTTGATGACTATAAAACATTTGAGTGATATCCCTTTTAGAAAACAAAAATATATGGGAGTTAAGGAAATGGAATAAATATTCTGCTAAAAACATATAGCTCCCCCAGACTAAGTGTATCTACTAATAACATTTCTAATAACTCCCCCTGAATGAGTGCATTAGTCCTAACTAAGAGACTACTACTATTCTTTCTCCCCCTTTTTGTCATAATCAAAAAGTGCAAAAGGGAATAGATGCAGAATGTGCAAGAAGTAAATGACATAGATGCATTGCAAAAAAATTTGGATTGAGTTGCAATTCATTACATCAAAATTGTGCACATGATACATCTATTAGAAAAGAACAACAAAGATAATTAAAAAAAAGTGTAGCAGGTTCGGGACTTTTGAGTGGTGGCTTATGTCTATTAGAATAGGATAGAGGGAAATATGTAGGGCTACCAGATGGTGGGGGTAGGCTGGGTGGAAGGTGTGGGAGGCTAGGGTTTGGGGGTTCTAGGTTTCCTAGACATAACTATTTTAGTTCTAGAGGGAGGTGGAGCAGGAATGAAGGTATGGTCCTTGGGAATGACTGTGGGTGGTTCTGTGGAGGGTTGCGAGCCATAGATGGTAATTGAAATAATTTGAATGTGGGCTAGAATTATAGAATCCAATAATTCTGAAAAATAGATAGGTTTGTTAGGTCTCGTAGGATGGCATAACATAAGAGGAGAGTAGTGAGATGGGTTTGTGAATGTTTCTTGCTCAATCCCTATAGGATTAATTTTCCTCTTTTTTGTGCATGTGCAATATGGGATAAATGATAAAGAAGTAAGATGCAAGAAAGATAAAACAATCACAAACAACACACAATAAAGTAACATGATTTTTTGTAGTGGTTCGGGTAGCCTCCTTACTCCACTCTTCCAAAAGTACACTCTCCTTGTGCCTTAGGTTCTACTATATCACATATAATGAAATACAATTTGGTTTTCCTGAGTTCACCAGAAAACTCACTGGCTTCAAAAATTATTAGCAAACTTAGTAGTTTTCTAGAGCTCACCAACAATTCATACAATGTGATCTTCTTGAGCTCACCACAAACTCACTAGTTTTAAAGATCACCAGCAAACTTGATAGTTTTTCTAAGCTCACCACCAACTCATACAGTGTGATTTTCCTGAGCTCACTAGAAACTCACTGGTTTAAGAGGTCACCAGCAAACTTGTTGGTTTTGTAAAGCTTACCATCAACTCTCTGGTTTTAAGTTTACTAGAAAACTTTTACACTTTTACATAGTGTTACATTCAAGTGCTGGGGAAGATTTGATCTTTTAATAGTTCTATGTAATAAAAAATATCTTCCCATAATGTTAAGAAAAATGGTTGTTAAGATTTTGAAGTTGAAGCTATTGAATGGATATATGAAAGTTTAAGCTCTTAGCTATGAGTGGAAGGATTTGCAGAAGATGTACACTTTTTGAAAGATACTCCATCTCCACTCGAATCATCCAACTCATCTCCTTAATTAGTCTTTCAAAAACTTTACCATTGTAGGGGAATGGTGTAACGCCTCTCTCCGGGGTCTATGCATTTTAAAATTTCCCCACCATTTCCCTATTTCTAAGGGAAAATTTTGCCAAACATCTAGTAGAGTCTGCCCTAAAATATGAGAATCTATACACCTATGCATTCGTTTAATCATATAAAATTGACAATTCAATAATTATGAAATAATAATACTAACCATAAAACTTATACCCACACCCATAGATACCTGCTTGGCATTGAAACTGATCATGATGGGAATATACATCAATTGAATCATAGTTTCATTCATACATACATAATTAAACCACTATGACATGCTAATACATTTGATTATACATTAGGGGAAATCTTTTAAATACACTTATCCATGTACACAAATAAACTACTACGAGACCCCAATCTTGATCAATCATACCATAAAAGATTTCTTCAATCTTCCTTATAAGTCTCCAACTCATAGATGAAATCCTTTACTTGGCCTACCAACTAAAAATTTAAATCAGAAGGCATAAGTTAGGGCAAACTCAATAAGTAGGCTGGATATAAATAATAATTAATAGTCCAACAAAAGAACAATGTGCAATCTACATATGTGTAACTTCATAATATACCAAATTCCATAACAGTATAGGATAATATCAAATTGTCCATATGATCATTTTCCATACTCTTCCATCATTCCAACAACAATATAATTAATACTATCAATTAGCCAAATCATGGGATATCACTATCTCCCCTCTATTCACATGTTCATCCATATAACATAATAAACACCATTCATTATAATGGAATACTCTTTATCCTTGTTAATCTATACAATCACATCATATTAGCATTATTTCATACAACATGGGATACACTCTATGCCCATTCATCCACAATATCATTAAAAATATAGGGATACTCATTATCCCAACAATCCACACATTCATAGAATAACACAAACATCCTTAAGAATAAAATACCCATATTCATGGGATACTCACGATCCCGTCGATCCATACATTCATTGATAAAGAATAAAAGAAGCCTATTTACTTGCGTGAAGGTGTGTAGGACCATGTTGTAACACTTCCATTTCCATAATTTTAGCTTCTATTCCATATCCAATTGGACCTATACATATCATAAGGTCACAATTTAAATCACACAAAATTTAAATGTATCATTAGTTCATTATACATCTCCACCACTCATTTTAGTTGAGATTCAACACCCATTCTCATTTGAGATTCCAAGTTTTTACCTAAACCGCTATTTCAAGGCTTTCTAAATTGAACATATCAGATCTAGAATTGTTAATCATCATTGCATTTATCAATTAATTACACCCTGAAATAGACTCATCCCTCAACCAAATTAATTAGAATCTCAGGGTTGCAATCCAATCCTATTATATACAAAAGTTATTTCTTATTAAGTCATTTCATCAAATATGTGGGAATGACTATTTAAATTATGATTTCTCCACAAGGTATCTCAATTATACACATTTTCAATGATATACAGTAACAATTAATAATGAATTAACTTCAATAACAATGAGTTAATTTCTAGAATAGGCAAATTGAACTCTAAACTTCATTAAACTATCATAGCCACACATATTACACATCATTCATCATTTATTGTTCAATTATGGTACCATATACTTTGTGAATAACCATCTAACTAGATGCTCTCATGTCCAAATTACCCAAAAATAGCATAAGCAAGCACTAACTCATTTTCCTCATGATTCTCATAGCAATTCCACCATTTCCCCCAAATTTACCCCAAATGTTACTATTCATAAATTCCCACTAAAGCATAAATCATGAATTTTCATGCTCAATTAAGTTTCAAATACAATAATTAGTTAATTGATCATTTTCTCTCATGAATTTCGTATGGTTCTTACCATTTTCCCCCCAAAAATCCACTATTCATGAGTTAGCATTAAATCCTAGCTAACCAAATCTATGAAATTAAATGGGGAAAAGAAACTTACCAATGAATACAAGTGTAATCTCCACCACAAAATGAAAATAAATCTCAATTCTTCAAGAATCTCCTATGAATTGCATTAAAACAACTTTTACCCTCTTCTTCCACCGTCCAAACGAAGAGATCTTGAGTTTAGATGCATAGGTGAGTGATTGCAAGCCCTAACAAGGCTTTTTCTTAAGTGAAATCACATAAAAATGGGACATGGAAGGCTATGGCAGAACCTAGGGCATGAATGGGAGTCGAGGGCACAAAAATTGGGAAAGGAAATGGGGTGAAGAAGCATAAGTAGGGCCGAATTTATGGTGCTCCGTACAACCATTGCACCAGTGCCGCTGCTCAAAAATTTGGTGCTACAGCGCCAAAATCTGCTGGCTGCCTGAACACTCTCCTTCTTTGCAAAAAGATGCCATGACACTAGATTTGGGCGCCGTGACGCCTAATTTGCTGTCCTTATTTATGCTTTTTTTTCCTCCCTTTTTTTGTCCTATTATTCTAATTTTTTAACCAAGATTTTTCCATATAATTATGGATTATATATGCTCTAATTACCCCTTTTATAGCTACATAAAAAAATTAATTTATCCTCTAAAATCAATAGGACTCATGTCATATAATCGCTTTGTACAATGTAATTCATCATAATTTCCACACCCTTTTTATCAATCCATGTACATTTTGTCCCAAAATGTTGATAAAAAAATCTTGTCCTCATCATAACACCTTGGCTATTATGACCACCCTTCTTACAAAATGTTTCATCCCCAAAACTTTGAGTCTCACTCCACAAATAAAGATACTGGTCATCGCCATTTTTTTTCTTCAAATGCTTATATAATTTCTTCTTTGGTTTGAATACTCTGTTGTATTCTCACAAGTCCCTTCCTTTATTTATCCACAACTATTTTTCTCACTATTCCATACTCAAATATATGTCTTGACTTAATATAACTTTTCTCAAATCTTCATTCAATTAACACATTTTTAAATCAATATTCACATACAATTCTCAACTTCTCAATTTCTCAAACAAGTCATTCTTCTGACTGAGCATACATGCTATACCATGCTCTAATTTTCTATTCACGACATCAGTCACTACATTCTCGTTACTTGGATCGTAATGATTACTCACATCATCTTTCCATAATCTCAAGCATACACATTTCAAGTTTAGATCTTTCTAAGTGAAAACATATTTCAGACTCTGATGATTAGTATACACATCATAATTTGTGTCACACCATTAATACTTGCAAATTTACAATGCAAAAACAATTATTGCCGGGTCTGAATCATGGGCTTGAATATTTTGTTCATATGACCTTATCTACTTAGATGGATAAACTATCACAATTTCATCTTACATTAACATATAACCAAGTCTTTCATTTAAAGTATCATTGTAATTCATAGTTTCTCCCTGTCTTGATAGTACTACCACATTGGCATTTTCATCAAACACTATTGTAATTCCAAAAAGGCTTTCTCATCTCAATTAATGTAATTAACTTTACTTTTCTTACAAATCATTGACTCAAAGATATGGTAATTATGAACTTTTATTCTCCTAAAAAGTTTAAATACTATTATACCAATTCTCTATTCATAAGGTCTATAAATACATCAAGTAAAATAGTAACAAAACTCTCCTCTGAGTCATTCAGTTTTTCATTACTTTCTCCCATTAATATAGTAACCATTTAACTAGCTACTAAATTCATCATTTCTCAAATCATTCTACTACAATATGCCATTTACCTTAGCTTCATATGTTACCAACCACACACACTCAAAATAACATTAACCACTCTAAGAAATTAGCAAAATGTTTTATTCTAATAATCATAGGCACAGATGATGAGAATGCAAAATGTCATATTTTATTCTCCTAATACTTCATCTTTTGCACCTAATACTTCATCTTTT
>JAYJMB010070466.1:0-17652 GCA_036873735.1 Pouteria campechiana
ATCTAAACTAATTAACATGTGATGCACGAGAGCTCAAGATTTTTGGGTTGGCCTGAATTTTAGGTTCCAAGGACACCATTAGGTGGCACACATGGATGTTACTGGAAAATTCCTTTCCGCCCCACACGGGTTGGTGTGGTGGAGCCGTGTGAGTTTGCCTAGAAAGCCTTGTATTTGATGCTGCCCCTTGGTCTGTGCAACATATCGATAAAGGCAACCTTGTTTTTTAGCGTTAAACAATGAAAGAGAAGCCAACCAAGATTCGTCCCATCTCTTTTCCCATATATTCTCTAGCAATCCTTTTTGTTGCTATCCTCCCTTCTTGGATCGCCTCAAACGTACTCAAGACAAACAGCCCCTTCTTACATCTTCCCAAACGTAATCGAGAAAAACACCCACCCCCCGCCCCCCCCGGTTTGAAGCACCACCAGACCCAACCATTTCAAACCCTCTCTCACAATTCCATTAAACCTTGCCCTCCATTTTCAAAAATTGAATCCCAAACACCATCCACACCCTTTGTTCCACCAAATTACAACTTTCTTTACATCCAAATTGAATCCAAAAAATTGTGGAAACAAGGGTTTCAAGATCAAGTTGAGATTTTGTACATGCAAGAAGTAACAAGTAAGTGCTCTTCATCCTTGGGTGTTGTTTTCTTTTAACAACTTGCTTGTTATTGGAGATGGGAAGAAGTGGAAAGTAGAAAATTTGTCAATGTGTGAAAAAGAGGTTGTGCACGCCAGCTGTTTGTAAAAAATCCTATGTGAAGTTAAGGTTTTTTCCATTAAGTGTTAGAGACCATTTTATTGTGCAATTGTTGCCCTTGATTGTGAAAGGAGTGAGGAGTAAATGTTAGAGACCATTTTATTGTGCAATTGTTGCCCTTGATTGTGAAAGGAGTGAGGAGTAAATTGTGGGTGAAATGAATTCTCATTCTGTGAAGTGTAGTTGTTTCGAGCCATGCATTTGCAGTGCTCCAAGTGTTTGTCTGATGGCTCCAAAGAGACAACACAACAACTCCTCCCAGAGTATGGCAATTCAACCGACCTTTATGATTGAAGAAGTAGCCGAATAGTTCAAAACTTCAATTTTTGCAAAATAATACATTAAAGAAAGGGGGTTTGATAACCCAATTAGAGGTTTCAACACTATGATCAAGGAAAGAAATTAGGAAGATTTCACTAAGCAACTAGGAACAACTCCGGTTCCTATTACTCGACAATCCTATTAAAATGCCAGGGAGCACCAACATATGAGGGCTTTAGTGCAAGAAAAATGGGTTGCTTTTGATAGAAGGACAATCAATCGAAGGCCCAACTTCCCAATTTGCCCAAAGATGGGATACACAATATTGAAGAACCAAGGTCCAAACTATGAGGAGACCATTAATGTTCTAGCCAAGCCAAGGACTCAATGGAAAAGATCTTGAAATATTGTACTAAATTTTCCTACAATGGGCTTGAAAACAGGAGGAAAATTCTGGCATTGTTTCATTTATGCTAAGTTGTTTCCTGCAAATCATATCTTAGAGCTCACAAGGTAGAGGGTTATGTTAAATTATGCAATTCAGAACGGCCTATCCATTGATGTGGGAATAGTAATCAAGGCATCCATCTTGAATCTGGCACAAGGGTTAATGTATTCAGAAGGATTTGGTCACCCATTGCTCATTTATGATTTGTGCTTATAAGCAGGAGCGGTGACTAGTCCCATAAAGAAAATTCAACACCCTAAATCACCAATCACTCCTGATATGATCAGGAGACTTACCAGGAGGGGAGACTCAAGTGAAGATGAAGCAGGCACTTCTCTAATGCAAAGTCTTATATAAGTTCTCTACAACTTGGGAATCTAGAAAGTAGCTGTGGATTATGATGATTGTAAATATACATATATAGATAGTGGAACCCAAGGTTGAGAGACCTTGGAGAGTGGAGTAGCTACCAAGGATTACCGGAGCAACTATCAAAATCTTTGTATTTACTTGATTGTTGTAGTACTTATGTATTTTCTTTGCGTACTTGTTGAATATTTTGTTAGGTACCAAAAAATTTAATTTCAAAAAAGTTTTTAGAGTACCAATTTACTTCTCCCTTCTTGATATTCTTGTCATACTAGGAAAAACAAACTTATCATTAAATGGTTTATTTACCATTAAAATTAAGTTGAGAATTCATAGTTTAAACTCAATATGTAGGCTTGCTCTAAAGTTGCTTATGAGAATAGAATATTAATATAAGAAAAAATTCATGATAATTACACAAATAATTTACGCATTTTGAAAATTCATAGGTGATATGTATGTAATTTACTAAATGGGATGGGTAGTTTAAAGTCATAACTACTATATGTACTTTTGGAAAGTAAATTTCAATTTTAAAAGAGGTTTCTAAGTAAAAGATGGATATTTAAAATTTCAAAATAGAAAGCAATTATCAAATATTTTCAAATTTTTAAAATTTTAAAATTATTCATTATATATATTTAATTATATTACTTTATATAATAAATTTTATCAACAAAGTGGTAAAGGCTTTGGTTATGTTGAGCCAAGATAAGCAAATATCTAAATCATATCCCAACTTAAGGATTTTATGAAGCTAGGTTAAGACTTTGTCTGGCCATATGTTTTCAAGGCTTAAAAGAGCTTTTAAAATAGGGAAGCACTTTTGGGTTTTTATTGAATACTTGGCTAATCTTTCAAAGCACTTTTCATACCTTATAAGTCGATTTTGTGCACTTAGGGAGAAGTTCAAATTTTGCACTTCTTCCATAATGTGAAAAATATGTTTTTATATTAAGTGAAAAAAGAATAACTATCTAAAAAAATGATTTACATTCTGGAGGCACGACACCTCGAGTGCGATTCCAATAAACCATTCTCCTCCAAACTTCTTTGTCATGGATCACACAAGTCACTTCTCAATTGATAAACTCCGCAACTTTAGGAATATAGAAAAAATATAAAATGAAACTTAATTAAAATTCAAATTATTAAAAATAAATAAATATGCACACTAAATTTATCAAATCAAGTCTATATTGTTAAAAATTGAAAAAAAGAAATAAACTAACATTAGAAATTAGATATATATGGCAACATAAAGGATATGTATCCAAATGAAAAATTCTATATATAATGCGATTTTATTTTCTATGATGTTTTATAACTATATAACTAGCACCTCATTTACCATATGAGAATTATAATTTTATTACAATTATGATATAATTTAATATTACTTCTATTTAAATTTAGGAGTGTCAATATAAAAATTTATAAATTTTAATTTTAACTAATATTTTAGATTTTAATTTAGTTTATTATCTATACTTCTCCATCTAGGAGTAGGGAATTACTTTTTTTATTAGTTATCTCATACCCATTGTAATTAAAGGGTATAAATAATCTTAAAAGTACTCTTTAAATGATAAAGCTAAACACTGTAATGTATTTGAATTCACTATACACCTGTGTATTAGGGTGTGTATTGTATGTAAGTGGGGTGTATTATAGATAAGATGAAATAAGGTAATGAGTTGTGTAATTGGTGTAAATTAGAAAAATTTGACGAATGATTGAAAGAATCTGTGTGAGTGATTAAAAGTTAGAGAATATATAAGGATAAATAATTAAAAAATAAAAGATATAAGGATAAATGATTAGAAATATTAGTTGCAAAGTAAAGATAATGACTTTAACGAAAAGAATATAGTGTTTATTAGAAATACCATGCTTAGTTGAAATGCAAAGTGTGGTGTACTAAAGGGTGAATGCAAAGTGTGGTGTAATAAAGGGTGAATGCAAAGTGTGGTGTAATAAAGAGTCTGTGACCATTGTAATAGGGTGTGTTGTCCTAATGCACAAGTGTGCAAGGAATCCAAACTGAGCCTAAATAACTTCTCTCACTTGCTGCACTTTTAGCTAAAGCTTTACAGCTAAAATGCTTTTGTGAACAGCTAAGATTTCACAACTAGACCACATGAAACCTAAATAGGCTTAAGTTTTTCTATGGAATTTTATCCAACTAGACAGCCTAGACTCCCTTACAAAATGTATCGAATGCCACATCTGTAGTTAAGTGCTATGCATACAATAGCTCCTTGGAAAGTTCAGTGAGATGGTGGAAGTAGTTTGTTGAAGTGCCACAGCAAGTTTGGATGAACACCAAATGTGTAGTTGAGGAAGACGCAGTTAATCGGAAAGCCGTAAGGGGAATGATGCATTTATTTAAGTCTAGATTGTTAGGATAATTCCTTTTGTGAAAATTATCGCATAAATCTTAGGATCATTCATATTGCGTCATTAAGAATTAATGAACATATAAGCAGAAGTGTACCTGAATCCATAATAGTTGATTGCTGTTTAGAACCATGCAAATGGCTTTCTAGATCAACATGTGTTCTCCTAAGAGAACCCTTTGGCTTTTCTTTTAGTTTTCTCTCTAGTGATGGGATGCTAGAAAGAATGAAAAATAATACACATGTGTGACCCAGGGACCATGACCACTATATATAGATAACTTATGCGTACTTATGCATTATCTTTTAGTATTTCTATTTTATCCCATCATAAAAATAGAAATTACTCTTAAGCCTCTATGCATTAAAGGCCTACACCATGTTAGATACATTAAAGCCCAAATTACCCAAACCTTAATAGATCACTTTAAATGAGCTTAACCTTATATGACAATCCACAATACATAATTATTCACATATAAGCCCAATATTAGATTTATGATCCAACAATCTCCCACTTGGGCTATATGTGTAATATTATAATCATGCATTGCAAAGATAATAGTATGAGCTCAACTTTGCTGTCATTACTAAAATGTATCTATAACCAATCTGGTTCATCAATCATAACAATATAGGATCAAAGCGGCCTTTATTACATTTATCGTAATTTGACCTATCTGTGGTCATATATGTCGATACAACTGAATGACATGTATCATGATGTGGATGCGTAGCATGAAAATTTCATGTAATGTGATCTTAACATGCCTATTTCCAACTGGTCTACCTTAAACCTTAGTGAGATCAAACTGTACCAAAAATTCAGAATGTGAATAACCAAAACTTTATTTCTGCAGAAAATAACATTAAATATCCATAAACTAAAATAACTTAAAAATGTCTATATAAGAAGAGCATCTAAAATTACAAACTCCCACTAAAACTGAATATCCTTAAATGATATGACACTCATACAACTAGCGTGCTCATGAAACATTTTGGGTGACAATCCCTTAGTAAGTGAATCCTCAATCATGAAGTTTATTTTGAAGTGTTCTATAGACAACTGTCCATTGTGAACCTTTTCTTTCATAAGTAAAAACTTGATGTCTATAAACTTTGACTTCGCTGAGCTCCTGTTGTTGAAATATAAAATTGTGGATATATTGTCACAAAATAACTTAGGTGGCCTTTTAATGTCATCCACTATGCATAGTCTTGTGACAAAATTTCACAACCATATTGCCTGATTAGATGCCTCGTAACATGTCACAAGATATTAACTTGTAAGTGATATCTTGGTGTAGTAATCAAAAAATGACAATAACAACATGTCAAAAAAATAAATCTTCCTTTGGGATGATTTATTAATCACATGTTAAACCAAATAATCAATGTAGTTATTACCACAGATACACATGTAATTCTGTTAAATGTCGACCTTCCTTTGGGCCAGTAATATTTACATAAGTTACAAGTGCACAACCTTTTATATTTTAAAATAAATTAATTTTTATAATAGAGGTCACTTTGGCGACATGTTGTTTCAATTAACTCATTTCAAAATATATACACAAATATACCAATATTTGAATTTAAAATTGCACCAAAAAAAATTCTTAAAAGATTCCCTAAAAAATAACCATATAAATAATAAATCCATAAACCTTAAAAATCACATGATAATAGGGAATCTAAATATTTTATGACTGAACTAGTGGACCAAATCAAGCATTTAAGGGATATTATTTAAGCCATTTAAATCTGTCAACATAAAATCTGAAAATACAGTCATATTTTGTAAAATCTGAACAGTTCAATGAACCAAGAATATAAAAAACCATGGAAATTGACTATTTATACATCAAAATCCGATATCAAATGACTTCAAAACATTAATTCTAATCCTGGCCGTCCGTTTAAAAAAATTGTTAGGGTTTCTAGGCAGTAACCCTTCTTCTTCACGCATCCAGCTATGGCTGCCACAAAAAGAAAATAAAAAAACACCCGCGCTACCTGCCTCTAACCCACCGTCGCCCACTGCCCTTGCCGTCATTGCCTGCCATCGCCAACCCCTTACTGTCGCCATCAGCACCAATAGATGCCTGCTTTGCCGACGACGACATGCGCCATTGCCAGCCCTTGCAACCGCCAGCGTTGTCCGCTTAGCTGTGTTTCCTGCCGCTAGCCCCCTGCCTTCGCTACCCGTTTCTGACACTCGCTGTCACCGTTTGCTGCTACCAGCAATTGCCAATGGTTGGGCAGCGACGTCAATGAGTTTTACGGCTCCGATTGCATGAACGACTGATTTGATTTGGGCATGGTTTGATTCTTGCAATTTTTGAAATCAGAAACTCTGATTTTGGGCAACGTTGAACTTGAAATTCGTAGTGGGTTGGTGTGATTTGGGTTTTTAAAATCTGAATTGATTTGTGCGCAGCCATGGCTGATTGGGGAAGAACAAAAAAGTTAAGGTTTTATGATTTTTCTATAACCGGTTATTGAATGGACGATCATAAAAATAAAAAATTTATGGCACCTAAAATTTGGGGATGTGATATTTGGGATGTTGACATATGATTTCCATCAACGAAAGCATAATAAGAAATTGAAATCCGACAATTTTTCTGATTTTCTTAATTGTTAATGATTCAATATAAAGAGTCTCTGATACCACTTGTTGAGATAATTCCTTTTGTGAAAACTATCATATAAATCTCAGGATCATTTATATTGCGTCATCAAGAATTAATGAACACATAAACGGAAGCGTATCTAAATTCATAATGGTTGATTGCTGTTTAGAACTGTACGGTTGGCTTTCTAGATCAACATGTGTTCCCTTAAAAGAACTCTTTAGCTTTTTTTTTGAGTTTTTTCTCTAGTGATAGGATGCGAGAAAGAATGGAAAATAACGAACACGTGTGACTCAGAGACCATGACATAGATAACTCATGTGTACTTACGCATTATCCTTTGGTATTTTTATTTTAGCCTATCATAAAAATAGAAATTAACCTTAAGTCTCTACACATTAAAGGCCCATACCCTATCAACTATATTAAACCCCAAATTACCCGAACTTAATAGATTATTTTAAATGGGCTTAACCTTATATGACAATTCACAATATATAATTATTTATATATAAGTCCAATATTGAATTTATGATCCAACATAGAGAACATCGGCCAGAGAGAAATTTAGTCACTGAAAACACCAAGTTGAATTTCCTTGTAGCTATTATTGTGTAAAATCTGTATTCTCTTTCACTTTGAAGATTGCTGTATCCAAGACTTACAACACACTGAGGAGGCAGCGGCCTTCGGTCATTCATATAGAAGCAAAGATTTGCAAAAGGGTCATCAGCACAGTAATTTTGCTGCATTAGGGGTGTAATCATCATTTTAAGTTAGGTAAATCCGTTGTAATGAACGGAATGCGACGCCAATATACAATTAAAAAAAAATTCATTATATGACCTCTATGCAATAAATGGAATAATGAGGGCTAATTTTAATGAAAATTTCCCCAAAGGAAGTCCCCTCGTTATCCATAATTTCTCGCATTGCTTCTCCTATCCACAGCCATGGCCGCAACCATCTCAACCGTCCATCTCCATCTCTCTCGTTCGTCGCCGGCCAGCAGACTCCCATCCTCACGTCTTCCTCCCTCTTCTTTATCGTTATCTTCTAAAACCCGCATTTCTTATTCCTTCCACCTGGATGAAAACCCCCTCAGGCATCAATCTCCGAGGCCTATTACTATCAAGTCCATGGCCGCGCCAAAACCTTCAGGAAAATCCAAGAAAGGCATGCCCCTTGACTGCTTCTTCGATTTTCCTTTATTGGATTTTCTTCTTTTGTTCCAATTCATTTGAATTCTTCGAATTTGCAGTGGTTGGAATAGTAAAGCTGGCTCTCGAGGCTGGGAAGGCAACACCTGCACCACCCGTTGGACCCGCTCTTGGTTCCAAGGGTGTGAACATCATGTCCTTTTGCAAAGAGTACAACGCCAAGACGGCTGATAAACCGGGCTATGTTATTCCCGTTGAGATTACAGTCTACGATGTGAGTTCTTCTTTTTCTTCTGCATTTATGTTACTAATGGTGATTCGTGTGATTCTCCGAATGAGTGCTTCTGGGATAGTTGATGTTCATGCGCGCTTTTCCTTGTAATGCCAATCGGCCTTAGTTCTGTTGCATTATCCTGTTTCATTTGGATTAAACTACTTGAACTCCATTCTTAGACCTGCTCCCAAGAGAATTACTTCTAACAGTTAATTTTTCTTGGTTTAGTTTTTCTTAAATTTCAACCGGTAGCTCTCAAATGCAAATATGGTAGCATCCAAATGCATCACTACTATAAGGGTGAATGGACATTGTCTTGCTTCTGTGACTGGATTATAACTACCAAATGCATTCATAATTCATGTACAGTCAAGATAGATATGGTTTGCAGATATATTACATGCATCCAATGACAGGTCGCCATTGATAAGATGGTTTGCCTTGTCATTATGATAAAATCAACGAAATCATATTACTATTTCCACACAAGAAGTTTAAAAACTTGATTGTTTTTCACCATCTTATTGATTATCTAGAATATAGGTGGTCAGTTTTCGATTCTCTGGATTTCGCCTTTATGCCACTCTATTCTTCACATTTCAGACATGGATCTGATCATTTTCCATTTTGTCTTTTTTCTTTTCTGCTTTTATTCTGTATATTTGGTGTTTTTATATGGTTATGATTATGTATGGCTGATAAAACCTGTTGCAATACCCACTGGTATTTGAACATTCTTGTTTCTGTGCAGGATAAAAGCTTTACTTTTGTCTTGAAGACTCCCCCTGCCTCTGTTCTTCTTCTTAAGGCAGCAGGTAGTTAATTTTTTTTTTTCAAATATTAATAGATAATCTCTTATGGGTATTTTCAACACATAGGCTTTTTCTTTGCGAAGACTTAAATTAGTCATTGAATGTTATGCCTCCCTTTTCCTTGTATACCTGGACAATATTCTCATTTTTCTTACTCTTTTAGTGAGAACTGTCACATCATTTTTCTCATAGCTTTCAATGTGGCAAGTTCAGTGAATTTCGTGGTTTGCTGAACTATATACCATGATTGACCATAATTGTTTTCTTCTATCATGAAAAATCAATGCTTCTTTTCATGGAACACAACAGAAATTCCTCCACCATACTAGTACAAACTTGGCTGAAGTTGAAAATAATGTAGGGATTGCACGGTCATCCCCATTAATATAAAGATTGCCTGTGACTGTTTGAAGCATGTTCTCCCACCCAACCTCCCATGATGATTTGGATTTTTCAATGTCAAATCAACATTCACACACTGCATAATACTCAGTAATCGAAACCTTCGCATCTCATAACATTCTCTTGTTTCCTTGGAATCCAATTTGATCTTATCTTCTTCCATCATCTTGCCTCCTAGGGCATCCGCACTGACCCTAAAAAAATAGATTTCAGCCCAGTTGCCACCAGATGCTTAGTCCATGTTTATCATTCTTCTTTATCCTGACAAATCCAGTAAATGCTTTGAGCTGAACTTTGTGATTGTTGATTGTACTTTAAGGTGACAGAAACTTTTCAATTCTACATATTAGGATGATCACTATGGACCCACCAAGAGCAAAGGGCTAACTATTGTTTTCTATTCTTTCTGTTAAGGAGTACTAATTTCCTTCGTCTTATCAACAGTCAAACATGACCTTAGGATGTCACCACAAACTGATTTTGTCAATCTTAGGAATCACTGTATCAGTTTGATACTTTGATCTCACATATATGAATATAGGAACCACCACCTGAGTTTCTGTTTTGATGAGAATGCTATTCGCAGATAGATTTGTGAATTCCTAAGGGCCTGTTTGGATAGTGTGAAAGGATTAGGCCTTTTCTCCTTTTTTGACAAGATTTTTACCTAACTGATGAACTCTACTTTTTCTGCCTTCAAAATTATCTTTTCCATCATTAATCCTATTTTTTGAGAAAAAAGAAAACCTATCCATTGTGTTTATTGACTATTTCACTGAGATCATTTTTGCTCCTATTGACATCATTTTCACCCATTTTTAAGGTAAATTTTCTTTCACGCTATCTAAGCAAGTTTTAAATATAAACAGCCCACATATGCTACCATACCAAAACCCACGCTTACAATGGACCAAGAAATAAGCATAGAAATTGGTCATTAGTTATCTTGCTTTCTTCAATCCCTTCAAGGTATGCCGGGGCAAACGTAAGAATGGACTAGCAGTTGTTCCATGGTTGGCAATGCATGTCACCATCATCATATGTTCTTCCCTACCTAATTGGGGTCATCTGCATGGATCCTATTATGTCATTCTTGTTGTGCATATATCTGAAGCATAGAGAGGGAATTTGCTCTCCTATACGCTGAAACCACTATAGTTATAATTACCATCATCAATCCTGGGTCGTTTCATGGTGGCTACATGTTTCCTTTTCAACTAATCTGATATCATATGTTTCTTTTGAATTTAGATGCATCAAATAATACTCAAAACCATTTCAGGCTTTTGCCTGATGCATAACTGCCTAGATATTCCACAGATGTAGGTCTGTGACGCATTTGAAGTTTATGTTTGCTGTTAAACATTTGCACATGGCATTCTGTCTTCTGGGAAACATATTAAGTATAAATTGGTTAGGATCATTTGGTAAGGGGATATTAGGCCACCCTTTGTTTGGTGCACCTTGGAGCCTGTCAGTATCACTTTGGATTTGATGGAAAACTTACCTTCTTTGGAGTAAAGGTGCATGTTATTGCTAGGGAACCCATGTTAGGATATATTTTTGGGGTGTTTGGCTGATTAACTTTCTCCGTGCTTGTTTAACCATGTTTTATGTGGTTCTTACGAATAACCAATAATGATAATATCTGATTGCAAGCATTCCATGGGCATTTAGGTATAGAGAAGGGTTCAAAAGAACCCAAAATAGAAAAGGTGGGGAAAGTTACAGCAGAACAGGTGAGGACCATCGCAACAGAAAAGCTGCCTGACTTGAATTGCACTAGTATTGAATCAGCAATGAGAATCATAGCAGGCACTGCTGCCAATATGGGTATTGATGTTGAGCCTCCTATTCTCCAGCCCAAGGAGAAGGCATCTTTATAACTTCTCATGACAACTCAAAGATGAACTCCCATGTCAGTTTTCTCCTTTCTCTGTTAATTTGCTTGAGTTTCCAAATGGTTAATGAAGATGTAGGATTTTTACTCAAAAGAAATTGCTGCTGCTGTTTCCATTTTTACTTTGGTTTAGGTGTATAAGCCTCTGTGGGGCACAATTAACCCACAAATTGTTAATTCCAATTATTTTTTTTTAAATTATGTTCATTAAACACAAATCACTTTTACATGGAGCATGTCGAACACCTGCGCTGTGTAATGTAGATCCTGCCTATATGATCTGGCCCAAAGATCAAGATCGCCTCATCAGATAGCTACCAATCTGTGCTGAAAGTGGCAGTCTGTGGAAACAGATCATGAAAGAAGCCATTGGTTAATACGTTCTGTTTTAAAGGTGGTCTTCCTGATGAGTGGATCAGCCTGGATTTTGAGAAGCTGCACTTTTCCATGACTTCAAATACATTAGTCAGTTTCCACTTTGCACAAAGCCAAGAAGTGCTGGCCCTTGCCATTCGGCAACATTCTGCTAACATGATGGTCTCTTAAGACACTTGGTCAATGACAAGCTGTTACACACTCCACTATGTTGTCAAGGATATAAGTCACCCATCCCCTAAAAATGGATTAGCTAAAACACATTTTTAGCAGAATTGTCTCCAGAGTACTAGGGCATTTACACTAGGATTTCATGTATGTCTTAACTCTGAAGTACACCTATATTTGTGTTGGGTTAGATATTGGCTATTTTCTGCTGAAGAGGTCTTTTGAATATATCACCCCTGCATCGGAAGTTACCATTTTGTTGGCAGTGCTCCAAAGAAACACACTTTCTAAATTTTTGATTTCCTAATGACATTGAAGATCTAAAATGTTAAATAACCACTTAGAAAAACATAGTTTGGTAGTTTGGTAGGAACCAGCCAAATATTGATTGTTTTTTTAAAATTATTATTAAAAACCTTCATTCATGTATGTAATGCATAAATGCTAACTGAGGTTTCAACTAAAGCCAACCTACCAATCCTAGGGTCAAGAAATTTGGCTTGGGTTTGCAGCCTTGGCCAGACCCATTATCACTTAGCTCCATTACTAGCACTGCGTTTTCACAGATCCCTTTTTTAAACTCCCAACTTATTGAAAACTTGGGAGTCTGCTCCATGTGAAAGAAGGGAAATTAGGTCGATGGCCAAACAATGAATCATCGTATCTTCCGTCAAATGACTTAAACAGTCCTATCAATAAGTAAAGCAGGTAACTCATATTAAAAAATTATGAATCAAAAGTCTCATTGAATTTTTGATTAGCCAATTACAGTAGCATAATCATGAGTTGGGGTGTTTCAAGCTGAACTGCTTGCATGGCAACAACAATTACAAAACTCCATATTTACCCTCCAAGAGTCTTTCTGATTTTATAGTTCTATTTTTTTTATCCCTTGATTTGGTTTCTCACTTCTTCGTGATTTATATGTCTTTCTACATTGTTTTCTATTTTATATGCCAAAATCTGAGGACTTTCCGGCATAATTAACCGTCAGAAATTATGGCTGACATGCAGTGAGGCAGACATGCTACGGTTGCATTCTTTTAAAAGAAAATATAATGGAATCAAGGTAATTTTTCTATCAAGAGACGAATAAATAAATTCTGAAACTTGCATTGGAGTAACTTTTTATTTCTTAGCAATGAACCAACTCCGTTTGCTAAAACATGAACTTTGCTTCTTCCTTTTTTTCCTCCGGGATCTTGGCTTCTTGCTAACACAAAATCTTCTCATTCTTTTAGCAATGAATTGTTGTTGCCAGAAATAGCTTTTAGCTATAAGTTTTTTTATTATTAAAAGCTTTTAAATACATTTTTTTCTTTTTTGCTAAAAAATGTTACTAAAATCCAGACTACTTGTAATTATGGGATTGGGTTTTTCAACTTTGAAGATGAAACTTGCGGGAAACATACGATCCATCAACTTAATAGGATGAATGAAGTGTCCTCAATCAGGTGTAGTGCAACAAATATTGTCTGGCTTGAGAATTTTCGGTTGGCTTGGATTCTTAGTCTAGTCCTTAGCTGGCATCATGTGTTGTGATGAATTTGGAGGAGATTTAAGAGTTATGACGGATGGGTTCTTCTTTCCCTATCTTGAAACTTACTGTTAATAAAGCAAAGAGAAAGTTAGATTCCAAAACTAGGGATGCAACTTGGGTTTGGTTGAAACACGACCTGAAAATTTTAGGGTTAGGGTTTAGTTTTTTAATTTTAGGATTTTCAAAATTGGGTTGAACTAGGCCTAATAATAAAAATCCAAATTGAACTTGACCCAAATTTACAACCTATTTATGGGTTTATTAACATTATATAAGAGTATATTAAATAACATGTTAATCAATTTTAGCTTGGCATAATTTAAACTCAAGCCGAAAGTAAATATAACTGTTTGGGTCGTCCCCAAATGGGATGTTGATGTAGCTTTCGAGAAAATCTCGCCTTGAATCCTACAAGACAAGAACAAAGGTCGGAGGACGTTGGAAGTGTTTTCGGCGTAAACACTCCAACGCTCAAGTCAGTAAACTGGACTCTTTTGGAGATGAAGGGATAGTAGCAAGAGCTTGTGTATTCGAGGTACATACTTGAGTGGATTTATAGTTGAACATGGGTGCGTAGATGGGATGTATATGTAGCCTGTACGCAAGTGGGATGAAGATTCTTGTCTAAAGAAGGATTACAGGAGGATACACATCTTGAGTATTGGTCTCATGAGACTATGTAATAGCTGAAAACGGTATCCCATTATAGTTAAGATCCGACATAGCGCAGTGCCAACTGGATAATTAGGTATTCGTTTTAGAGTTTCCTAACACTAGTTTTCCTTGGGGAGATGTTGGTGGAGCCCATCTTCTTAGTCGCTTAATTTTTTGTGCACGCTTTCCTATGAGTAACACTCTTGACACGACTCAGCTCTAGTGTTTATGTGTGCTTTTATAAAGCATGCTTGCTTTACTGCCGGTTCCGTCAATTGGAACGCTTTTAGGGATCTGGGAACGTTTGGATCGGCTCCGCTCCAAGGGATCTGGAAGCCTTTGGACCAGTTCCACGCTAAGGGATCCGGGAGCCTTTGGAACAATTCTGTCGGTGAGAATGCTTTTGGGGGATCTGGGCGCCTTTGGACCGAGCGTTCTTTCGCGCCTTTCTAACATTTTTTAATTCTGTCAACGGTCATTTCATGTTAGCTTTATCCGTATGGGTATGACTCTTTGATGCCTCGTTCGTCCACATGTACATGGCTTAAATGCGATGGGATGGGAAGGCGGCACTAGTTTTTAGTTTTACTGAAGTTTCAAGTTGGCAATCCTCCGGTTTGCACGGAACCCTAAGCGGTTTCGTGAGGAGGCGTCTATAAAGCGCCACTACGAAGGTGGGAAATCATTTCTTGCATTGTTGTCTTCTCTCTGAGCTCTATGCTTTCATCTTCTCCCCTAGCTCGATTTGCTTCTTCTTCTTCTCTGATAGCATTTTTCCCTTAGGGTTTTCTCCCCATTAAATCAATTTCTCTTCATTTTCCAAATGGCAGTCGAGAGATCCCACCCACATCTTGCTGATGGCGTTGTGGATGCATTTCAACTCTACCCATTGCTTGTGGGGATGAGTTGGGTGTTTCCAAAGCCAACTGATCTTCCTTGGCATTGTCGGGAAGGCCTCATCCCTGTTACTTTAGGTTCTCTTAGGGCAGAGTTCTATTTGGATCAAAGTCATTTCATTCTTTCCCTTTTCCATACTTATAACATTTTTCCAGGACCATTGGTCCCGAATAGTTGGCTTTATATTACTTCTCTTTCCAGCTAGGTCCACAGTCTTAGGGAGATTCCTGTTTTCACTTTTCCAATGTTTGCTTCCATTTTTACGTTAAGTAAGGCTCAACACTCACCTTATTATTTTTATCTCATTCCCCGCCCTCCTCGAGGAGGCTGTTCACGTGGACCGCAAACCCGAATGATGACAAGAAAAAGCCACTGGGCACTTCCCTTTTCCCACGGTCTGGAATACCAATTTGGTCCGTTCTTCAGTTGTCCTTTCTTAGTTAGAGCGATATAGTTTTGTACCTCCTTAGGTGTAGGTTGATGACTGTAGGTGTACTGGCAATGGATGTTGTTACCTCTGCCAAGCATTGTTGCTAGGCAGACTTTCTGTGTGGCTTTCTTGGCCAGAAAATTGCTATTCTTGACCCCATTCCTCTACAATCTTCTCTTCTTTCTTTGTTTTCGGACTTGAGATTTGTCATAAAACAAGAATATGAACTTCTTCCATCTATTTGTTTTGTTGGTCCTCGGTGAGCGGAGGATCCCTCCGCCGCACCGGCTCCTTCTGCTGAAGGGGCGGGTCCGTCGATGCGGCATAGGGTTAAGGCTATCGCTTGAAGGCAAATGCCCTCCAGTTCTCCATCTTCCTCTCATTCCTCCGAATCCCTTGAAGAGGGGTCAGTGGATCCTCTTCCTCAACTGGAGCCGCTTAAATGTAATATGCTCCCCTAGTGCGGGTCCTTTTAGGATTTCTTCAGGAGAAAGCGCCTCTTCTTCTCCTTCGACCTCTTCCTCCAATGACTCTGATCAACCTGGGGGAGCGGACCAGCCCTGGTCTTTTCGTCTTAGGTTGACTTTCGAGGAAGCTTTGTCCTCTGGGAGAGATTTAGATAAACTCCTTGGCAGAGTGGTCCATTCTCCGTCTGTACATTCTACCTCCATTTATTCTTCGTCAATAGCAGTCCCATCATCTACCAGTTCCAATCCAGTGGGTGTTTCTCTTGCTTCGCCCTCTGTGGAAGTGTCTTCGCCACTCTTTACACTTCTCGCCCCTATTCTCTCTGTGCCTATTCCTGCCCCTTTCGTCCATCCTTTTTCCTCTGGCTCTGTTCCGGCTGAAGTTACTTATCTGGAGGCGGCTGCGGGCGGGGTGCTGGAGATTCAGGGAAGGCCAGTAGTGGTGGAGCTGAAAGAAACAGTAGTCATGCAGGTGTCTTGCCTTGCCATTGCCGCGGCTTCTCGCCCTTTTACTGCCTTTGCTGGTGAGTGCTCTCTTTCTTTCTTTCTTTCTGCATCATTTTTCTCTTTCTTATATTTATTTATTAACTCTCTCTCTTTTTTTTTGGAGGCTTCTTCTCTTTCGATCGCTTGGCTCGTGCGTTGAAATGCCCATATTCAGGCCCCAACTTGGGTCCTCCTACACGGCGCTTCTGAGGTGAGGCTTTGAGTTCCAGCGGAATAGCTCCTTCTCTCGGTTCCAGCTCTTTCAGCGGGACCCTTGCTTCTGCTAGCTAGAGCTCTTCCCAGCCTTCCGCTCCGAGGGGTTGACACCAATAACTTCCTTTTTTGAGGATTCGACGAAAGTCGTTATCTTCGTCACCTGGCTTGCCTGCCCTGCAAATCGCTCCTGAGCTCTAGATGTACACTAGGACAACCTGGTGGTAGATCTTGCGCTTGATGTTGTGCGAAGTGCAGTCACTGGACAGAGCTTTATTGATCGGATGAGGATTGTTATGCAGCAGCTTGCAGTTGTCCGAGATCAACTGCGGATCCAGTTTGAGTGGTTGGAGGTGGAGGAGGCAAACCTCTTCTAAGGTTCGGGACAAACAGGACCATGCTGTTGTCAAACTCGTTGCTGCAAAGGCGGAGTTAGAGAAGGAGCATAACTGCTTCAACAAATTGGAAGGGACAATCAAGGCTAGGGAGGAGAAGCTACTTACGGGTCAGGATGCTGCTGTGCTTGCTTAGAGGGAAGTTGAGGATTCACTTGCCTAGGTGGAGGCCAAGCGTGACGTTGTTATTGCTGTCGTTGATGCCAAGGTGGAGCAACTGACAAAAATGGAGGTGGAGGCTGCTGGAAGGTAGGAGTCACTGCGGCAAGAGGTTAGCACACTAGGGGAGCAGCATGCTGCAAATCTTTCTCGGGTTCGCCAATTACATTTAAAGCAACTTACAGCGGAACCTGAGTGTCAAGAGGTGTTGCTTGAGCAAATGACAGATTGTTTTATTCAAGCCTTTGATTCATGTGAAAAGAAAATTGTTAAAAAAATTCCTTGAAATAGATTTAGAGGATATTCAACCGGACGGGGAAGACTTGTAAAACTTCAAATTTATATTAAGTTTTCTTCTTTCTGGTGCTTTCAGTATGTGTGAAATGCTTATGTATAACTCCGATGATTTAGCTTTCAATTTGGCCCATTTTCGTGC
>JAYJMB010070477.1:0-24149 GCA_036873735.1 Pouteria campechiana
GTAAATACATTTTTTTACATCTAGAAGAGTTTTGTAACTAAAATTGATTAAGTCAGTTAGACCATTCTTTGTGGGATCGACCTTTGCATTGCATACTATACTGCTATATGTTTGTACACTTGAGAAGAATTATAATTTGAACCATCAATGGGAACTAGGTAAGTGATGTGTTGATGTTATGAATTGAAAGGATAAAAGTTTGTATTTTGGAAATTTGTTTGCAAGCTGTTTATTTGACTATTTGTGAAATTGCAATGTTATTATGATATTATATTATACGATGACATGATGTGTATTATGATTGATGCAATTGTATATTTCCAGAATAGTTGATTGAGGATTGGAATGCTTACTTGGATGGGAATGCATGTTGGGATTTCGATATTGGTTAGAATACATTGTTATATAATTGAATTTGGATGTCTGTTTTGGGAACTGATTAATATTGAATTTGGTTTGTAGGTTAAATGATTGTACTATTATGAAACATTGTATATGAGTAATGTGAAATTGTATAATATGTCTTATGAAGCATTTATTTTGTATGGTAGTAGGATACACTTGACTTTTGTATAGTGGCGGCATGATATGGAAATGTGGATATTGTGGAATTTTGGTTTAGGTTTGGCTATATGAATTGGATTTGGTTATTTGGTTATTTGCCAAGTTTGGATGTTTGGCTATTGGATTGAGGTCGGCCCTTGGTTATTTCATTGAGTTTTGGATATTCTTTTATTTGGTGTTTGATTATTTGATTGAGGCTTGGCTGCATGACTGAGGTTCATGCTTGGATTTGGATGCCTCTTGGTATTGAATTGATATGTATTAGAGAGTTGAATGCCCGCTAGAATTTAATCATTATGTATATTTGGGTTTGGATGCCTATCGAGATGGCTACTTTGGATATTTGGGATTCTACCAATGATAGGGCTTTGTTTGATGATACTGCCAGTGATGGCAAAGAGGCCTGATCATCATATTGTGTGGGAGTCCTTTACTTATTTCGTAGGTGTAGATGGAGAACTTGTGATTTCTGGGTTGCAATGATGGTGGAATACCATGTGATCATGGATTCCACAACATTTGTAGCCGAATTGCAAGGATTGACGAGAACATACCGAAGTTGTAAGATAATTTATTTCCTTTGGTTAGTGGCTGAGTCCACTTTGTTGATGGCTGATGCCATTTGTTTGTGGCTATGTCCACTTTTTTCGTGGTTGAGACCACTTGGTTTGTGGCTAAGTCCACTTGTTTGTAGCCTCCTAAGCATGGTATTGGTTGATAGTAGGCAAATGATAGTATGAGTTTTGGCCATATGATAGTAGTTCCATTTGTATATGTGAGACCGATTTAGTGATGAATGGATGATGAGACATATGAGGATAGTAATATGAAATGACATTGGATAGTTTGGATTATGAGATAATTTTGTCATTGGTTGACACTATTACATTGGTATTAGTATTAATATATGTATGATTGTATGATATGTTATGGAATTGTTATATTTTGTATTTATCGAGATTGCATATGTGTTGTGATATGAATTGTATTAGCATATTTGGAGTGACACCCAATCGATGCCATCCTTATGGTGAAAGATGAGTTAGAAAAATGATTTGTTATAATACGTGCTTGTTTGATATTGCTCACAATTATATATAGTCATAATATTGGTAAGTAAAATTAGTTTGATTTTTATGAATGCAGTTTGTTTCCAGAAAGATTGCAAAGAGACAAGATTGTACGAACTTGATTATTTTGTTTATCGATTGATTGTTTAGATCCTGTTGAGACCAATTCGTGATTATGCTTATGATTGTCCTATGTTACAATTCCAGATGTGAGGATATAAATTGAAATTATTGAACTAGGTACTGAACTCTGACTATTTAAAAAGTTTGATGAAATTGATGAAATGGGTATTATCTTCTACAAATTGTGAAATATTACTAAAATTGGTGACAATTAACATATTTTTCATATGCTTGATGAACTAGATGGTAATGTATGACAATAATGGAAATTTAATCTATACAAATAGATTGAATTAATTGATGATAATGATATAAGTTATGAACTAGATGGTAATGTAAGACAATAATGGAAATTTCATTGTATTGAAAGTTTCGAGGATAAAACTTTTTGTAAGGAGGGGCATCTATAACACCAAAAGTGTTGAAAATGAGGAAAAATGATGTCAAAACATGTATTTGGCATTGTGCGATGATTTAAAGGATAAATATATAAATGTTTTTGAAAATAGATATGCATTAAGTGAGTTTATGAGAAAATTTGGAATGAGTTAAGTTGTAGATGTGGGGATAATTTATTGACATGATCTTTAGTATATATAATGAGGAATTATTATGTACTTTAGTGGGATTTATTATTTTTATAATGACTTATTAATGAGGAATTAAATACATAAGAGAAAATTAGGTTTAAAGTGGAGACAAAACCCACAAATTAGAGGTTAGCAAGTTGATGCCACGACACTAGATAAGGATGTCGTGACAATGTTTAAGAAGAGAGGAGGATTGGGCATCCAGTGAATTGGTTGCCACAACATCAATTTAGTATGGGGGAATTTTTATGGCATACAGCAACTTGATGCCACGGCATAGGTTTTTGATGTCGCGACATTGGTTTTGTGGGGCCCTAGAGCAATGGAAAATCTGACTTTTTAAATGTTATTTCATCCTGCTTTTCTTATTCCATCCCATTTTTCTTTCCTCCCATGCCCCAAACTCATGCCCTAATCCCGTTCATGCCTAAAACTTGGTGATTTTGCTAGGAAACTTGGGGATGTAGATGAGTAATCACCCAAGCATGCACCCAGACTTGGGGTTTAGTTGTTTGGACGATGGAAGGAGGTGAATACTCTGATTTTATAGGTATTCAGGGTGGACTCTTGTAGAGTTGGAGTCAAATTCTTGTGTAAAGCAATAAAACATGCTCAAATCGAAAGGTAAGCCCTTTTTACCTATCAAATTTTATGAATTTGGCTTACCAGGGTTAGTGAACAGGGATTGTTGGGGACTGAATGGTAGCTCAAGAGGGGAGGGGGGTGAATTGAGCTTTTAAAACTTTTGGCCAAAAAAAAGACTATTTGCTTTAAAATGAAAGAGATAATAACATATAACACATACATAGTATTTTTATGGTGGTTCGGCTCTTTGTGGGTTCCTACTCCACTTCTCTAAGTCAGTCTTCTTTACTGAACTCAGGTTCCACTATAACACTTGTTGATTTTACAAGCTTAGTAACAACTTACTGTTTTTCCAAGTTTATCAGAAACTCCTATAGGTTGGTTTTCAAGGTTATCAACTAACTTATTAGTTTTTCAAAGCCAACCAAAAACTTTTACAAACAGTTGGTTTCATAAAGCTTACTAATTAACTCTTAGTTTTGCAAAGTGAATGTACAATAATAATGCCTCTTATTTAGGCTAACATGTACGAAAGCTAAAACTTAATTGAAAGAACAAAGTAAACAACAAGATCAAATTCAAACTCCTTTTGAAGTTGATGGAGATTTGATATTGAGGATTCTGAAAGCTTTGGCAGTGACATAGCAACTGGAGTTAAATGATGGAAAGTTGTGAATGCTCTTCTCTTAATCAAAAAAATGATTTTCAGTGTAATCTCTCTATTGCTTTTGATTTCTCTTAATCCTCTTTATATAGGATTTGAAATTTTAGCTATTGCAGTCTTAGACATCATTTTCAAACTAGTTAGGCAGGTTTGGTGATGACTTTTGTGCATTGTCAGAATTGAAAAATTCTGAGTAAAGTGCTTAGAACTTTTATGCTTCGATTTTTGCCTTAAAAGAGTTTCTGAAGTGGTTTTGCAGAACTTTCATAGTAAGTGAATTTTTAGTAGTATCCTCTTCAGAATTTTTATCCGTTATCTTAATCTTCAACAGATATATTTCGAGCCTCTAAAGAGCTTCTAAGCAGCTTCTGATTTACTTATGTAACATAGGCTTTGATTCTGATATTTTTCTTTGACACATGCCTTTTGATAAAATGCCTTCTGAGAATATTTCTATGCAATGTCAGCATTTTGTGTTGCTTTTGAGTAGGCTAAATCTCTTCTAAATTGTTTTTGAGTAGGCTCTAATTTGCCTATGAAGCTTGGACTTTGCTTCTATATATCTTCATGATTTATGCTTTAGTTGAACATATTTCTAAGAATGCTTCCGTCTTGATTCTGCATAGTGAGTCATGGTTTCTGCATTACTTTTGTGTATCATGACATGTTCTACATTACTTCTGTGTAATGCTATTGTGCTTCTGCATTACGTCTATTACTCTAAGAATTCTTCTGACATGGTTCTAATCAATTGATTTTTCTTCTGGGTTACTTTTGCGGCATGATATAACTTTTGTGTTGCTTCTAAGTAATAATACAATCCTTTGAATTACTTATGTGCATCATTGTATTGCTTCTGACTTGCTTCTATGCATCTTCTATTTATTCGATATTGCTTCTAAAGAAGTTCTAGGGTGCTTTTGATCTGGTTCTGAGTTACATCTGGTTACTTCTGAGTGATTTTGCATAACTTCTAATTTCTTCTTAATTTCTAATCTTTTCATGCTGGGATTCTAAGTAAGTTCTAAAGTGACTTTTGAATGTCTTTTTTTATTAGAGCATTCCTTTATTACTTTACTTAATTTGTTTTGACATTAATACTGCAACACTTGGAAAGTAATTTGTTAGTATCATAATTCTTCACTTATTTGTTTGTTCATCATCAAAACTAATTTGTTTAATCTCATTCATCATTAAAATAAAGCTTAGTAAAGGGGTTAGATTTAACATTCTCCCCTTTTTTGATGATGACAAAACATTTGAGTGATAAACCTTTCACAAAACATTCTCCCCCTGCATGGGTAAGTTCCCCTAGAAAATATACTTAAAAAAAAATTATTCTTTATTTTTTTCTATTTTTCTCCCCCTTTTTATTTTAATCAAAAATGTAGTAAAAGGGATTAAGTAAGAGATTGCATTATCATGATTAAACTTTGTATATTAGAATGAAATTTCATAGTTTATACAGTAAAGTACATTTGAATAAGAAGATACATCATTGTTTTAGATACAATAAAATAAGTAAATGACAATGAAGTAACATTACAAATAGATCACCGTAGTCAGAAAATAGTAGTCAGAAATAACTGAGAAATTAATATGGAACTGCTGCATGATCAGTGAGTTGTTCTAGGTTTTCTATTGTAGGTTTTAGGAAAGGAAGGTTTAGGTTGGGACATTGATGGTTTTGGAGTTGTCTTGGGTCTTTTTGGTGGAGGCGGTGGGATGAAGAATGGGTCTGTCGGTATTACAATAGGAGGTTCATGAGTGTAAGCTATTAGTCCACAATCAAAAACATAGATGAAATCAATGTGTTTTCAAAATTCTAGTTTAGCAACTTAGTAAAGACTGGAGGAAACCCTTTTAAGAGGTTTTTTGTGTTTGCATTCATCCTAGCTATATACTCTTAGTGGTACATGGTTATTCTGGAGAGAGGAGCCTTTTCGTATTCCTTTGGAGGTAGAATTTTTGGCTTGCTCTTGGGTTTGGAGGAGGATGACTGAGATGAAGGTGTGGAAGATGATGATTTGGACAGTAGGTTTTCTAGGGGTTTTGATTTTTGTAGAAGTTGGTGGTGAAGTTTTTAGTTTTGGTACAGGTGCTGGTTGAGAATATGTTGTCCTAAATTTGTGTTGGATGGATGTATTATTGAGTTGAGGATATGGAAGAAGAAGATTATTAACAATTGCCTTAAGATTGACATTTGTGTGATATGTGAACTCTTCCTCAATCATGTAAATGGTGTTGAGAGGTCTTGATGGAGATGGAAAGGTGGTTCTAAGTTTCTTTGAAGTTCGGAGTGAGTGAAAAAGATTCTTAGAATATCCTTGAAGAATTGACTCTTTATCAGTAATTTGAATTTTGTGATCCTTTGGTGCCAATGGAGGGTTAGGACGAAGTTGAATCCTATGAAGAATGTTAGGATCCTCAAGTTCTGAGAATGGAAGTTATTAAGGAGATAGAATGAAGGACTGAGAGAAAAACATCCTAGCAACTTCAAAATTGATTTTTGATTTACTTTCAAATTCAGAAAATGTCATCTTGATTGGATTTGCAACATGAAGATGAATATTAGGATTATCATTGACTGACTTTAGAGGAGAAGATGGAGGACTTTGTGGTGGAGTTTTTGGAGGAGTAGGGAGTCTTCTCCACTCTGGACGAATTGAGGGTGTGCTCCATTCTAGTTGAAGGTCCATAATCTGTTCAGCGATTACTTCACCTGAGTGAATGAGATCAATCCAAGTCTAGTTTAGCCATATTGCTGGCCCTATGGGAAAAATGAATTCTATGAATTAGAACAGTGAAGTATTTGCCATATATAATAATTGCTCAACATAGATTTACTTCAGAAGTTGGAACTGAGGGAGGTTATGTTGTAAGAGAGGAAGATGCAATTTCAGTAGGCTTATTCTTAGGTTGAGCAACCTTTGGAACTATAGGAGAGGATGGATGAGGAGAGTGTTGAGGAAGACGTCACTATGATGGGAGAATTGGTTTTGATTGGAGAGAAGTAATGTGGAGGTGAGGAGAAATGAGTAGTAGGTGGAGAGAAATAAGGGTGATAAGTTTGACTTTTGAATGACTCTGCTAGAGATTGTAGAGAGTCAACTCATTCATCAATCTTATCAGCTTTCAAGATCATGGATGACATGGCAATGCTAAGTTGATGATCCATTCTATTCATTTGAAGAGTTAAAGTAGATAGATAGTGTTCAATCATTGTTAGTGTATCTTCTAGGTGCTATGGGATGGGTTGTGTAGTGGGAATCGAAGTGGCTGGTTGATGAGTAGGTCTTATGGGTGTGAAAGATGTGGTGGTTACTGCTGCTGCTATTTCATGTCCTTCTCTCAAAATATTTTCTGATTCTTCTATTTCTATTTCTCTTTCATTCCTTTCTAATGCTTCTTTTCTTGTTGCTTCTTCCACAGTATCTTGCCTATTTCTTCCTTCTTCTCTTGTTCTCTTCATTTGCTCTTCTTTTCGTGGCTTTTGGGAAATCCAAACTTGTGGAGTTAGTTTAAAGCCTAATATTTTCATTGTATCCTTATTTATTGCTTCTCTTACCATGTATTCTTCTCCATCTTCCTTGGAGAGGTCCATGTTTATTGTCTTCATGATCTTGCTCATGACCATCCCATGTGGTAGGAAATACTTGGTAGATGTCTTCACCAAGTAAAGTTGATCAATCATTATTTGAGCCAGATCTAACCTTTTCCTATGCTTGAGTGCCCACAAGATCTTAGCTTCCTTTTCAAAGATCTGATTAGTACCTCCTATCTTGGGATATATGTTATTGTAAATGAACATATGAGCCACTTTAAGATCTAAATTCAAATGGCTAATATGTAGATAAGTTGCATTCTCTTTAATTTCCAGTTCAACCAAATCTAAGAATAATATTATTCTGTCTGATGGCCAATCAATTTCTTTATTTTCTATCTCAGGAATATTGAATTTCCTTCTTATATTATCTGAAGATATATCTATCTTAGTCTTTCCTTTCCGTGATTTCTTGGTATTGTAATTGAAGTTGGTAGCTAGGACTTGATTCATTCTGGTGTATAATTTATCCTTATAGCTCATAAAGCTTTCCCATCCTTGGAACTTAATCCGGTTTGTCACCTCAAGATTTAGGCCATTCTCTCCAAATGCCTCAAAATCAAATGCTCTTCCCTTTACTATTTTCCTTCCCTTGAAATATTTACTAAACTTATTATAAGCAGAGGGGTTGCTATTGAAGATTACCTTAAGAATACAATCTTTTGTTCTTCTCCTTTTTCATAGAGTTTCTTCTTCTGACACCTCTCTTCTTCTTGTTTTAGAATCTGAAGTTGAAATGTCAGTTCTCTTGCTTGCTCTCTTTGTCCTTGCATTTGTAGTAGCTAGTAGAGTTTTTGACTTAGGGTTTTAAAGGAAAGAGTTTTCCAAGATTATAGGAGTGGAAAATCTCTAGGATGAATCAAAATTGGAGTAGTTTGATGGAGGGAAAATATAGATGGAGGATTTTGAATCACCTTTCTTAGAGACGACCTTAGAGTTATGAGAAAATGATGCAAAGTTTCTGAGCTTAGGGTTTTAGTAGGGAAGAGAGCTTGTGTTGAACTTAATAGAAGTTCTATGTGACATAGAATTTACATAGACTTTCTAAAGAATTTACATTGAGTTTCTAAATTAATAGCCTCGGAAGTTTTGTGGACCTTACACAGAGGTGAAATTTGAGGGGCAGAGGTTCTATGCAGATTAGAAGTTCAATAGAAGTTCTGTGTTAATGATCTCAAAAGCTCTGTAGAATTAGCTTTGACATGCAGAAGTTTTGGATTCATAACACCCATGGGACGGAACCTCTGTGGGAGTGTTGCAAAACTTCTTTGGGATTTATGATGGACTCTTGGTGATCTGACAGAGTTTCTGTGGTACTTTTAAAGTATTTCTGAGTGATGTAACAGAATTTATGGCATATTTTTTACACATTTATAGATCAATTTATTTAATATTTATGAGTATTTTTAGGCATTTAAACATTAAGATTAAATATGTAGTTTATTTGCAAGGATCTATTACACTACGTTCTCTTGTAATTTTATGGAATCTGTTTTTTGGAAGAATTTTTGTGTAAATATCCGTTAACTGATTTTTGGTTGATACATATTCTAAGCAGATGTTATAATTTTACACATGGTCTCTAATGAAGTACTGTTTGACCTCTATATGCTTATTTCTTGAATGTAGTACTGGATTCTTTATCAGATTTATTGGACTAGTATTGTCACATCTAATAGGGGTATCAACATATTTTATCCCATAATCATTCAATTACTGTTTCATCCATAAAATTTGTGCACAACAACTACCTATAGTTACAGATTCAGCTTTAGCAGTTAATAAAGCTACAGATGTTTGTTTCTTTGAAAACCATGATATGATCATGCTTCCAAGAAACTAACACATTCCAGAGGTACTTTTTCTGTCTACTTTGTATCCAGTAAAATCTGAGTCAGAGTACCCTACTAATTCAAAGTTTGAACCTTTTGGATACCATAGCCCAAGATTTAGAGTATCTAATATGTATCTAAATATTCTTTTAATAGTAATTAGATGTGATTCTTTAAGATTGGACTGAAATCGTATACATATGCATATACTAAACAAAATATCTGGTCTACTTGTAGTTAAATATAAAAGAGATCCTATCATGCTTCTATATAATTTCTGACAAATAGATTTAACTTTTTCATCCATATCCATTTTGATGGTTGTGCTCATTAGTGTGGCTAATGGCTTTCCTTCTTTCAAATCAAATTTCTTGAGTAATTCTTTGGTGTATTTTGCTTGATGGATAAAAATTCCTTCCTTCATTTGTTTTACTTGAAGTCCCAGAAAGAAGTTCATCTCACCCATTAAACTTATCTCAAATTCTCCCTACATTACTTTAGAAAAGACTTGACATAATTTATCATTAATTGCAGCAAATATAATATCATCCACATAAATTTGTACAACTAGGATATTATTTATGTCTTGCTTGATAAAGAGTGTGGTATCTACTTTATCTCTTATAAATCTTTTTTTTATTAAGAATTTACTTAATCTTTTATGCCATGCTCTAGGAGCTTATTTTAATCCATAGAGAGCCTTCTTGAGTTTCAAGACATGGTTTGAATCATGAGAATCTTCAAATCCAGGAGGTTCTTTTACAAAAACTTCTTTATTTATAAAACAATGTAGAAATGCACTTTTAACATCCATTAGATAAAGTTGGAAATTCATGAAAGATGCAAATGCTAATAACATTTTAATAGCTTCAATTCTGGTAATAGTAGTATATGATTCTTCAAAGTCTATTCCTTCATCTTGACAGTATCTTTTTGCTGCAAGTCTTGCTTTATTTCTTATCACTATACTAGATTCATCCAATTTGTCCCTAAAAACTGATTTGGTTCCTATAACAGATTGATGGTTGGGTCTTGGAACAAGTGTCTACACATTGTTACGTTTGAAGTAATCCAATTCTTCTTGCATGGCTATAATCTAGTTTTCATCTTCTAAGGCTTGATCTATGCAAGTTGGTTCTAATTGGAAAATAAAAGCAAAGTTACCACATATTTGATGATATGAAGATCTAGTTCTTACCTTGTCATAGATATTACTAATTACTTGGTTTTCAGGATGATCATGCATGAATCTCCAATCTTTTTGAAGATTATTGTTACCTTCATTATGGATGGTCCATCATTTGGTTCTTCTTCATCTTGTTTTTGTTTGTGAAGAATTTTTGTCTTCATCTTGTATTTTTATTTTCTCCACAAAAGTTGTAAGTTCTCTTATCTCATCATTGAAATTGCTCATCTTTCTAGAGGGGTTAGTACTTTCATCAAATTTTACGTGAATGGACTCTACAATTTTATTTTTCAGATTGTAGACCCTAAATGCTTTGCTAACAATGGAATAACTAAGGAAAATGCCTTCGTGAAATTTGCTATCAAATTTCTGATGGTTTTCCTTTCCATTGTTAAGAATGAAACATTTGCAACCAAAAGTGTGGAAATGAGAGATGTTTGGTTTTCTGTCACAATATAACTCATATAGAGTTTTGTTGAGTATGGATCTGGCAAAAGTTTTACTAATAATGTAGCATGAAGTATTCATTGCTTCAGCCCAAAAGTATTGAGGTAAGTCATATTCATTCAACATTATCCTAGCCATTTCTTGTAAGGATCTATTTTTCCTTTTAGCTACTCCATTTTACTGAGGTGTTCACAGTGCAGAGAATGTGAATGAAATTCCATTGCTTTCACAAAAAGCAATGAACTTTTGATTTTCAAATTCTCTACCATGATCACTCCTTATGGATACTATATAAGAGTCTTCTTCATTCTCTACATGCTTGGTAAATGTTTCAAAGAATGAAAAGGACTCATCTTTGGAAGCAAGAAACATTATCCAAATAAATCTAGAGTAGTCATACACAATGACATATGCATAATGTTTCCCTCCAAGACTTCTAGTTCTCGTTGGTCCAACAAGATCGATGTGTAGTAATTGAAGTGGTTTAGTTGTGTATACTTCTTTGTTTGATTTAAATGATTCTCTAACTTGGTTTCCTTTTAAGCAAGCATCATAGAATTTACTTTGGTCAAATTTCAGTTTAGGTAAACTAACTACAAGATCTTTGTTGTATAGTTTTTCTCTTATGAATTTGTGAGCATGTCCTAGTCTTCTATGCCATAACAAGAATTCTTCATTATTTGCAACAAGATATTATACTTGGATATCACTTAAATCTACTAAATACACATTTCCAAATTTTTTACCAAGTACTACAACTAAATTTGAACAATCTATTATAGAATACATATGAACTTCAAACATAACCTTATATCCATTATTACAAAATTGACTAATACTTAACAAATTGTGTTTTAATCCTTCTACTAGTAAAACATTTGAAATAGTCATAGAGGGAGGTTGTCTAATCTTACCAATACCAACCACTCTACCTTTTCCATTATCTCCAAATGTAACTGTTCTTCCATTTTTAGCTTTTAATTCTATGTACAACTCCTTTTCTCCTATCACATGTCTTGAGCAACCACTATCAATATACCATTTGTTATTTCTTGTGGCTCTCAAGCACACCTATAACAATAAAATCAAGCTATAATTTTTGGTACCCATTTAGTAGAATATTTTGCTACCCATTGCTTTTTAGATGCTACTAAATAATTATATATTGATATTGATGTATTCATTATGTCAGCAATAGTTTTTGGTACCCAAATATGGTTTTGTTTGGGTTCTAATCTTCATCCAAGATTGCTAGTTTTCTTTCTATGGTTTTCTCTATTTTTCTTCTTTGTCGTTAGTTTAAATAATGTAAAAGTTAAATTTTTTCTAAGAGCATGATTTTCTACTTTTGTTTACTCAAGATCTATGTTAAGGTTAGTTTTGAGTATTTTCTTATTTTAATTTAGAGCATTCATGGATTGCTTTTCTAATTCACTTTTTGTTTCTTTATATTTAACTTTTAAAGTTTTAAAGTCTGAATATAATTCATCTAACAATTCTTCTAATTCAAAAGTTTCAATTTTTGAATTTACCTCATCTTCATGAATAGTCATGAAGCTTATTCCTATATGATGCTCCTTCTAATTTCTTTCTTTAAAGTTGAGTGAACTGAAATGAGCTTCATTTTCTTCTATTTCACTCAAACTTTCTTGCATCACATTTTATAGCATTTCCCATGCAACCATTACTTTTTTCTTCTTTTCAAATTTCCTATTATTAGAAGTATTCCTTTTATCAAAATAAGAATTATACTTTTTCTTTTTGTCTCCTTACCATTTGTCTAGTTCTAGGCAGTCTAATCTCATGAGTAGTTTTATTATTAATGTTTCCAATTTTATTATCCTTTTTATGTTTTGAGATGTTGATTTATGTTTTATGTTACATAAGTGCATTATTATACTGATTTAAGTATTGGATATTTATATGTGATTAAAGGAATATTGGATATTAGCTTATTCATCTTAACTCAAAGGTGAATATGCATGATCCTATTAGGTCCTATTTAGGTCTTTAATGTACAAGAATTTGTTCCATGTTTGTGTTGCCAATATATCTCTCCTATTGTTTTTATCAAGAGAATGGTTATTGAGATTTGATCCATAGAATTAATGTGTCTCTCGGGAACTAGTTGTGACCCTACGTGTTCTTTTCTTTGCTATAATAGATGACATCTAATTGAGTAGACGATAGACAAAGTTGAGAGGTGGTTAAAGATGGAGAAAGGTAGGGTTGAGAGAAGTAACCAGATTTGCTTTTTAAAAGAAGAGGTCAAGCATATGAAGAAAGAATCGAGATATGCCAAGAAGGAAAATATTTGTGCAAATCTTCTTTTAACTAGCCGATATATAGATTATGAGGATGTTATGGGCCAACCGAGGCTTTAGAGAAGGAATTATTTGAGGCTCAGTAGAGGATTGAAGAGCTAGAGGCAGTTATACAGGCTTTAAAGAAGTAGATGTTCTTAATTTTCTTTTGCTAAGTGGATTCATACTATTCTATTAAGAATCATGTTTTAGTTTCCTTTTCATGTTGAGTATTAAGATTATGAGTTATCTATTTATATCAATTCTGATTTTTTTAAGAGATCAAGACTTTAAACATTATTATCGAAGGAATGACTAGAAATGGAATTCTTATTTGAGACTTTTAACCGTGAAGTTTTCCAAGCAGGCTTGACAAACCCTTAGGACTATAGTAATGATGTTAAAGTTTTAAAGTTTTGATCATCTTGAGGATTAATTAAGATTTGCAGAATGATTTAGCTTAAAGCAATAAACTCCTATCAATTTAAATCCAAGGCAGTTCATTCAGAGGCTTCTAGAGTATATAGCAATGAAATGTATAATCAAGTTAGACAACTTAACTCTTTTGGCGCTTCCTTTTATAACTTTCTGATTTTAGCTTGTAAGTGTTGTTGCCAGTCTTGACTATTCATTCAGCTTCTGCTATTTTAAGTTCTTGATGCTGCGTCTGATGTTTGATATTGTCTAAGATAGAGTCTTGATTTCTTCAATCCTTTTCTTGCATCCAGAACTTAAACTTGTTGGCCCATTTTCTTTGATTTGTGAGCTAAGAAGAAGGTTTTGATTTTTCATTTTTATTCTCATTTTTCGTGTATACTCATTTCTAGCTTTCTTGCATATACTTAAGAATTTCTTGTACTTTCTTTTCATTAATAAGCTCAAATAGATATAAACATGTGTTGCCAATTATCAGTGCAAAGAGTCATTTTGAGCATAACCATTTAGTTTTGTTATTTCACAATTTTACTCTTTTTTTAGTTATATGTCTTTTAGGCATTCTTATCTTTAAGTTATTTATTATTTGAATGTCATTTATTTTCTTATTTTTATTTTTCTTTGGAAATTTTATTTTATATTTTTAGAGCTTTATTTATTCTAGTATGTATCCTAGGTTGTACACTTGAATGATAAAGATATGTACACAAAAATTCAAGCATGATTTCTAACATTTATCAGTGTCTGGATGTATAATCAAAAATAAGTAATCGAAAGACTAAACATGAATTCTTACTAACAAGAGAGTGAATAAGCAGAAATATGCAAGTAAAATTTCAAAATTCAGATAATGACACATTCAATAAGAACATTTGGGGTTGAGTGTCATACTTGCACATACCATTCCTCTTTATTTTGAAGGAACTTGGTATTTCATCATGTCTTCATTTTGTTTCATTATACTAGGTGTCCTTCCTTTTTCTTCTACTTGTTTAGGAGTTTGTTTCTTCTTTCCTTGACTTCCTACACTCGAGCTAGTCTCAATAGTAACATAAATATTGTGTGAGTGCAAAGTGTTTTGCCCCTTAGGAATTATCTTTGGCTTGTATAAAAATTTCTCATAGCAATTTGTCAACTAAGACATCTTTGCAAATGGTGGGGTAGAAATCATATATTGAAATTTCAATATTTTTAGTTCCGTTTTTGTTTCATCCTTGCTTATGCCAATATATAGGATTTTCCATAGATTAAGATCACTTAGCCATAAGATATGTTTCCATTCTCCTTTTCCATTATATCTAATTTGATTCATCAAAAGTTTGGAAGATGGGAGATTGAGTATCCTTTTTGGAGAACACAGAGGATGACATTGTTGGTAAAGCAAAATGGATCACTTGAATTATTTATCTAGCCTGCTCTAATACCACTTGTTGAATCTCATAGTATGGCTTAACCCAAGAGAGGAGGGGTGAATTGGGTGTATGAAAATTCACTACTTAACCCATATTGAACCATTTCCCTCTTTTCATGCTTGTGTGTGGTGAGTTGTAAAATAAATGAAAAAGAAGTAACGTGCATGAAGGATAAAGCTAATAATAGATATATACAAACAACACAATTTTTATAGTGGTTTAGGAACCCCGTCCCTACATTCACTCTACCAAGAGGACACACTTATTGTGCCTTGGGTTCTATTATATCCCAAATAATGGAAATACAATAGTGCTCTCAGCACTCTTCTAGTTTCTAACTATAGGGGGAATAAACACAATGTTCCCATCACTCTTCTAGATTCCAGCTCTAAGGGGTGTAAACAGGTGTTCTCAATACTCTTCTAGATTTTGGCTCTGGGGGGCATAAATAAAGTGCTCCCATCACTCTTCTAATTTTAATGAGCTCATTAGGAAACTCACTGGTCTCAAAGCTCACCAACAATCTTGATGGTTTTCTTGAGATCACTAATAACTCTCTGATTTTTAGATTAACCAGAAAACTTATGCAGTTTTACAAAGTGTTACAATGAAGCACAGGGGAAGATGGGATCTTTTATAGCTCTAACAACATAGAAAGATCTTCCCAAAATGTAAAATCAATGACCAAAAAGATTCACAGATTAAAGCTCATAAAGGATAAATGACTACTTAAGCTCTTGGCCATGGGTGGAAGGATTAGCATAAAATTATGCTCACTTGAAATATCTTCCTTCACCAACTTTGAATCTTCAAACTCATCTCCTTAAATAGTTCTTTAGAAACTTGACTGTTGCAGAGTAGAAGGTTGGGATTGATGAAGGAATGAGAGCAGCTTTGAATGTAGAAGACCATTATGATTTCTACCATTGGGGTGAATTCCTTCTAATTATTCTTGAGCCATACACTATTCTTTTATAGAGAGGAAGATGAGCTATTATTGAAATGTCTTCTTTCATTTTGACTTGACATAGTTGGAAAACCTGGAGCTCCACTTGTTGCAGGGAGTAGTGAGTTAGATAAGTCTGTACGCCAAAAGCATATGAGCACAAATACTATTTTGATGCAAGTCACATAATTCAATTAACCTTGGACAAGTCATGATATCTCTCTATTTGCATTTGTCTGTAATAAGTGTTGAATGAATTCTCCCTTGAATTATTTGTCAGTTGAACCTTCATGAATGTGATTTGTCTGTAGTAATAATAAATGAATTTTAGCTCCATAGATGAAGTAGAATAGGTCTACGAACAAATTCAACTTTGTCTTCCTCAATCAGACGAACTAGGCTCTGTAATTCATCTTTTGATTTATCTATAGTAAGTCACAGATGAATGTGCTTATGCATTGAGGTCCACTTTGTCCGATCGACTACTTTATCTATGCAGCTTCACTATATCAATTCCACTTCATCTTTCACTTTGTTTGTTGTAAATTATGGATGAATTTTTATGCCTTAGACGAAGTTAAATTTCTTGTTCTGCATTTATCTGAGCAACTAATGGAGTTTATATTTTACAACTTCTTGTTTACTTCATTATTGATTTTTCTCTCTTCACTCATGAAGTTGCTTGTACTTTATTTTTACATCTTGCCTTTTTATCCTCAGATGAATCCTTTTTATCTAGCTTTGTTAGTGTAATGCTCTGCACCCCCACCCTATGCATTTTAGCCATCTAGTAGAATGTACTATATTGAGGCCTATGCGGGATGCTACCATTCCCTTTCTTCTCAATATTTTTCCTATTCTTTACTAAACATTTGGTAGAGTCTGCCCTTAATTATCAAGATCCAAAACTTGATATACATTAATCATATAATTTTCAATATCTATACTCAAAATTTCCAATCATGAATAAATTCAAAAATTCAACAATTATAATTTAAATCATAAATACATAAACTAGCCCAACCTACCCACAGCCTAGAGCCTACGTCGCCCCATGATGGCAATAATCTAACATAATCCATTTCAAAATCATAATATCATTTTCTGATATTATGATTTTGAAATGGATTAGGTTAGATAGTTCTTGGTTGTGGGTAGGTTGGGCTAGTTTAAGGATTTATGATTTAAATTATAATTATTGAATTTTTAGTTTTATTCATGATTGGAAATTGTGAGTATAGATATTGAAAATTATATGATTAATGTATATCAAGTTTTGAATCTTGATAATGTAGGTAAGACTCTATCAAATTTTTAGTAAAGAATAGAGAAAATATTAAGAAGAAAGGGAATGGTAGTGTCCTACATAGGCCCCAATAGAGTAGATTCTACTAGATGGCCAAAATGCATAGGGTGGGGGTGCGGGGCATTACAAATGGTATCAAAGCCCAATAACTTATTTGTGTGATAAGTTTAATTTGAGTGATGAGCCCAAAACCATGATGGCATTGGATTTTTTGAGAAAATAAAAAATGACATGCCAATATGAGTTTATGAACTTATGAGAAATATGGAACAACATAGGAATGAAAGAGAAATGTTAATTGTATGTTGAAGGCGCGAGTAAGAAAAAAAAAAGCACTTGGAATTTTTAGTAGAAATGCTATTCATATAAATGGAAATGATATTATATAGGTGATATTGATATGAAATGCATATCATGATGCTGTAATAGCACAAAAATGATTTGATTATGTATATAGTTGATGATATGTTATTTTGATTATGTATATAGTTCATGATATGTTATTGTTATGATCATAGTAGCGCAAAGAAGCATGGTAGTGCTTATGTGCATCTTGTTTGAATGTTTGAATTATTATAGCTTCACAGGGCATGTGAATATGAAATGATGAAGTTATGAAGTGTAGAGACGATTGGTGGAAATTGAATTTAGTTTTAGTTTGTTTAATTAGTTTGTGAAGGAATCATTGGATTCCTTTGATCAATGTGGTTGTGTAAACTTCGTTGACTATTTGATTACTAGATTTACACATGGCATACTTTTTGATAGATTTTGATTGTGATGGATGGTATGCTATTAATTTTGCTTGTGAACATGTTGATGTGAATGAATTGGCATGTGTGCCATGATTTTGTTGATTGATATTTGATTTCACTCTAGTTGAATTGAGTTGTTTAATTGCTAATGTCATTGATGAAATTGTGTATCTTCTCATATGATTAATATGGAATGTTGTTATAAGTCCAGGTTACTTGGGTTAATGTTTAATGTGGTCTGAATTTGAGTTTAATCAATTGATCAAAAATTTGAAATATCCTTTGACAGTGATTAAGAATTGAATGCATGCTTGAAGTGAGAAGGTTTCATGGACTATGGATTAAAGCATGCTTGGGTTTGAATATTGATTGAAATACAATTATTATGGAATTGAGTTTGGATGCTTGTTCTGATAACTGATTGATATTTAATTTGGCTATGTGCTATTGGTTAAATGATTAGAATGCTTGATGAAACTTGGTGTATGTGTAATTTGCAATTCTATGATAAACCTTATGATGCATTTGTGTTATGTGGTGGTAGAATGATTGAAGTTTCGTATGGTGCCAGGATGGCATGATAATGTAGATATTGTGGACACTTGGTTTGGTTTGGATTTGGCTATTGGAATAGGATTTGGTCAATTGGTAAGTTTGGATATTTATCTATTTGATATTTGATGATTTGATTGAGACTTGAATGCATGACTAGGGTTCATGCTTGTATTTGGATGCCCCTTGGAATGAGATTGATATGTATTCAAGAATTGGATGCCTGCTAGAATATCATTTATGTAAATTTGGTTTTGGATACCTGCCGGGATGGCTACTGTTGATATTTAGGATCTTGCCCATGATAGGGCTTTGTTTGATTGTGTTGCCTATAAAGGCGAAAAGGCCTTTATTAGCCTATTGTGTGGGAATCCTTTGCTTATTTCATAGATGTGGATGAAGAACGTGTGATGTTTTGGTTGCAATGATGGCGAAATACTATGTGATCATGGATTCCACAACATTTGTAGCAAATTATAGGGATAGACCAAAACACACCAAAGTTGTAAGATAGTTGAGTCTCTTTCATTAGTGGCTGAGTCCACTTTTATGATGGCTGATGCCATTTAGTGGTGGCTGTGTCTACTTGGCTTGTTGTGGAGACCACTTGGGTTGTGGCAGAGTCGACTTGGTTGTAGGCCTCCCAGGCATGGTATTGGTTAGTAGCTAGCTAAATATAATGAATGACTGAAAATGAAGATATAAATATAGGTGTGATGAGATAGAGATGATAATGATTTTAATATCAGTAGAATTAATTGGATATGAATTATATCTTAACACTTAGTTAGAAATTTTGTTCTTACTTGTATTAGGTGATTTGATTGATGTAATTGGATGTAAAGTGATATGGTGTGATTCCCCAATGTTATGTCAGGAATTTTTGATATTGTGTGATAGATTCCATGGATGCAATTAATTGAATGGCATGTTGATGTACTGTTGAATAACTCTGTCTGTAATTATTTTGAATGAATTGATATACATGCTATAATTAGAATGAATTGTTATGTGTGTTATGCTTGTGTTGAGTAATAACATGATTGATCATGATATATGATTGGAAGACAAAACTTGGGTGATGTATCATATGTATATGGATCCACAAGTTGCAAAATAATTTTAATAAATAGAGTTACAAACTTGCGAGAATAATAAGAGTCAACTGATAGTTAAAGTTTCAAGGATGAAACTTTTCACAAGGGGGTAGTTAAATTTTGAGACATCAGTGATAAGGTCACTATCCTAGCCATTAGGCACATGAATAAGTGGAGCATGGCATCATTAGCATGGGAAATGATTGAATAAGATGTAAAGAAATTGCTACGGAAACTAAATTGTATAACTAACTAAAATGGTCTCATTAGTAGTTTCTCAGGTGAAATGAACCCCAGTAATGATTTTGGGTAAAGGCATCATGTATATGACTAGAAAGACTGATGTAGCATGATTATTATGTGTAATGTGATATGCATAAGATATTGAATTGAATTTTTGTGATGATTTTGTAGTTATGAACTACTGAGTTGAATGTTATGCAAAAAGAAATCAACAAGTGATTTTTGGCAATTGGCCTCAAGTCAGGTCGTCAATAGCATGGGCATGTTCCATTTCATGCATTTGATATGTGTGAAGTGATTATTGTGATATTTGAAGTGTTTTATGTGAAATGGGACTATTGGTGATCTTTTATAAGTGCAAATTCTGAATTTGAATAGTTCCTTATAATGGATGGGTTATTACTTGAGCTTGGGGTGAGATAAAAAAATTTTAAATAAGCATTTTAGGATGATTATGCATGGGATTAATGGAAATTGTAAAATCATTTGGGATGCAAATGCAACATCCCACAATTTTGGGGTTAGTTTATGTGGTAGGCATCAATATATGGTGAAAGAAAGCTGAACATGACAAAGTTGTTATTTATGCTCAATTTTTGACATAATTGAAAACTTATTTAGGGAAGGTATTCAACATAAAGGTTATATATCATGAAATATTATTTCTAATGAATTAGAAATCACATGATTTTAATTTCTTTTGAGAAATGTATGATCAATGCATTGAAACTGCTCCATATCGGTAGAAAAGTACCAAAATTACCAAATTGGGTCATTTATTTAAATTTTTAACATCAATGGGGGCTGATTTTGAAAAAGTAGTTAACATTAAAGTTATAGAACTTAAAGTTATATTTCCAATTTATAAAAATTTAGGTGAATTGGACATCATATGTAAATGTTATACTCAAATTACTATGAGACAGAAATTCCATGCCGCAGCATAGAAAATTCATATCGCGGCACAGAAATTCCATGCCATGGCATAGCTTCATAAAAGCCATTTTTGGTCATTCAACAAGTCTATGCTATGACACAAAAATTTCATGTCACATCACAGCTTTTGTGGAGCACTCGAGCAGCAAAAAATTTATTTTTTAAAACCCAAAACCATTTCATTTTCATTCCAAACCATCCCGTTTTTCTTCCCCAATGCTATAGCCATGCCCTAGCTCCATTATGCCCCATTTTATGTGAATTTAGCTAGGAAAAATAATGGTTTGGATCTTTAATTCTTAACCTATGCTCCTAAACTCAAAATCCCTACTTGTTTAGACAATTGGTGAAGAAGAAAACTTTGTTTTGCTGCAAGAGGTGATGAATTTGGAGGAGTTGAGGCTGGATTCTTATGTTAAGTAAGAAGCCATACGTAAATGACAAGGTAACCCCCTTTTACCCATTCAATTTGGTGATTTCTAAATTGTTAGGGTTCCTATCCATTCATGTACAGTAATCTTGGGGTGAAAATAATGGGATTTTGTTATAAAAAACATGGGAGAAATGATTTAATCATGCCTAATAATATTTTAGAAGTTAATTGGGCAATAGAAATCAAGATTATGGCCAAGTTAGGGTCATACCCGACCTATGAATAGTGAAATTTGGGGACGAATTCATGACTAAGTGTAATTCCCATGGGAAAAATGATTAATTACTTAATTATCATGATTTTAGAATGATTTGAGTATGTGAAATCTTATTTTTGGTTGTTGTTCATAATTTATATGAGTTGTAAATAGGGGATTTTGTGTATTGGGTAGTTAAGTAGTTAATTAAGTAAGTTAATGATTAATTAATGTATTCTTATGGTTAATTTTACATTAATGGTGTTGTAAGGAGGGTATATGTGGTTGAAAATGAAATTCCCTTTAAGACTCTTGTTGAAATGCTAACATTTAAGTGATGCATATGTAGTGTTCAATGAAATGTCCAATGAAAGGTAATCATGTGTATTGAGTGGAATTAGAAGCCCAAGTAACTCAAAATTAATAGAATTTAGTTGAGATATTATAATGAAAAGCATAAATTATGTAATGCATATAAGATGTTTGATTAAATGTTTCAATGAGAAACAAGTTGAGATTTAATCTGGCATGTGTGTGGTATGTGTAGGATCATTTGAATATAGATGGAAAGCTATATAGCTCGAAGATTTGTGGAACTTGGCAAATCATAAAGTAAGTAGGCATCCCTTTCTTGTTTGAATGTATGTATGAATGGGGATGATCAATATTCCATTTGTTTGAATCCGAGCATGTTTGATTTTGATGGTTCAGTTTAAATTAATTCAAAATGAGAAGATTAAAAATAAAGCAAAAGTTCAAAAGCGTGGGATGCTATCAGCATCTCATTTTTAGGGTATTTAATGTTCATATTTTTTTGAGGGGTAAAACGGTGGAATTTGTTCATGAAATTTGATATGATAGTATTCAGGTACTTGGTAATAAACCTCGAGATGAGTACTTAGTAAGGTGTTCTGTCAGTGCACTGTTCATCCAAATTCTATTGTTTCCAATGCAATTTAATTCATGCTAATGTTATACATTAATTATGCTTGCATGGGGCAGATAATGCATGTTTAAAATCATGTAACTCATATACAAAAATTTTAGATTACAACTGCCCAAATTGTAATCATTTAAAGAAATCAAATTGAACTTAAAATAACTTAAAATAACTACCTATTTACATTAATTAATTGAGCAATTTGCACAGCCTTAACACTCCAATTTCCTGCCTCTAACAAAGCCTTACTTCTTTATTAAAATTTTCAGCAAACCCCCTTGAATTAGGGTTTGAAATTCCTTGAAGATAAATCAACTTTTGCATAATATTCTTTTGGGATGATGGGGAGAAGGGTTTATGTTGGCTAGCAAGGGCTGGAAGATGGAAACAATGGAAATGGGATGGGCATTGCAAAAAGATACTTTTTATATTGTTTTTTATTTTGGTAGTCTACGCTTCATCCACTTCTATGCACATTCACTCTCTTGAATTTTCAAACTACCATTAAATTATCATTATTTATACATGTGAGTCATCCATTTGATATATCATATACCCAAATCAATTTTCCATCTATTATTTCCATAATTTCATCATTTATTTTTCAATTAAATGTGATTAAATGAAAATTTTCCATAAATTACCGGTAACTCAATTTTTTGGCTTTCCACATGTAATTTTTAATTTTTCTTCACCTATTAATTATTAATTAACATATGTCCTCATCATCCTCACATTAATATAGATGTTTCATCCATTTATATAATTATTTGATAATAAAATTCCTCAAAAATTCAATTTTACAGTGTGCCACATTGTAAATATTACCAAAACTTTACAATAGTAAAAATTTACATTTTTGAAATTTTCAGGGCCTTACATTCCAACCCCCTTACAAAACATTTGGTCCTTGAAACTTAGACAATTAAATGAGGTTACTTAGACTGCATTAGATCCTCAAGCTCCCATGTAGCCTCGTCTTCTGAGTGACGACTCCACTGTACTTTAACTAGGAAAATGGTTTTGTTTCTTAACTGCTTCTCTCTCTTATCTAGGATACGGATTGCTTGCTCAATATATTGTAGGTTTCACTCAATTGTACCTCATCTAGAACCAAAACATGAGAAGGATCCAGTTCATATCTCCGTAGTGATTACACATGAAACACATCGTGGATTCCGCTCAATGAATGTTAATGCAATGAGATCCACCTTACCAATCCATTCTAATATCTCATATGGCCCGACATATCTAGGGCTTAGCTTGCCCTTGGTGCCAAATCACACCACACTTCTCATAGGTGACACTTCAAGAAAGACCGGATCTCCCACTTGAAACTCTAGGTCCCACCGATGTGTATCTACATAACTCTTCTAGCGAGACTAGGCAACTCGGATCTTCTCCTTGACCTGGGCTACTTTTTCAACTGTATCTGCAATCATTTATGGCCCTACAAAGGTAGTCTCCCCTACTTCTAACTAGTATAGGGATGTTTGATACTTACGTCCATATAATGCCTCAAAAGGAGTCATGCCAATGCTGGAGTTATAGCTATTATTGTAGGCGAACTCCACCAAAGTAAGATACTGGCTCCAAGATTTGCCCCATTTGAGGACACGAGCTCTCAACATGTCCTCTATCTACTGGTTCACCCTCTCCGTCTACCCATTACTTTGGGGGTGATATGTACTACTGAAATCTAGAGGTGTACCCATAGCCTTATGCAGAGTTGTCTAGAACTTAGATGTAAAAACTAATCCACGGTCAGAAATAATAACCTTAGGCACACCATGTAGTCTCATTATCTCCTTCTGATAAATCCATGCACATTTCTCAATAGTATAAGTAGTGCAAATGGGAATAAAGTGGGCTACCTTAGTCAACCTGTCCACTATAGCCCAGATACTATCATAACCAGTTGTAGTCTTGG
>JAYJMB010070488.1:0-24141 GCA_036873735.1 Pouteria campechiana
TTGTTGGTCCCTTGTACAATAGTAGCTCAAGAATGGGGCGAGGGTGGGGTGGGGGCGGGGGGCGGGCTTTTAAAACAGCTGTTAAAAGTGCTAGTGGATTGCATGTGGGGTGCGCATGTATAATTAATATTTAATAATTTCGGCTATATAAAAAGTTACACCAACAAATTAACAGAGTGGGCATGCACCGTTAAAAGTTGCAAACATTCTGACGTGGGTCATTAATAAAAATTCACTGCTTTTGTACAACAAAAAGAAATAGATATTTTCATTTCCAATGGTCAAATTGCACCCACGCACATCAGCAGGCTATTAAGATAATCAGATTAGGTCTACTGCCCACGCGATATAGCCTAGCTGCAGAGCTTGTGCTCTTTCATGGGTGCCATGCTGTTGGATCAAGCTTTCATCATCCCTGCTCCGTAACAGTCTCTGGAGGTGTTTGGATTCCTGGCCTGTTGGTGGGCGCATGTACTGTGTTTAAATCATGCACAGGAGGCAAAATAGTTTTTCCTATGATGATGAAGGAAACGACATATATTCATTCGTCAGCAGAACAAAAAGGAATTTTGATGCTTGAGACAATCAACTGAAGCCAAGCACCATTAAACCCAATTTACACATATCATTCCTGTTGCATTCTTAGAATGGTGATCTCCATATTATGTGTCCCAACACCTCAGTAGCCGTTCGACTGGTCTTTGATCTGTGTGTGTGAGCTATTCACGAGTAATAACTCAAAAATCTGGAATCTGGGGAATGTTTATATTAGTCTAATCTGGTGAAACCTTTCTGGAAATACTAAAGTAAAATGCAGCCCTTCATTCGAAGATGAAGGTAGATGCTGATTGATCTTTGAAGTGGGTTCCATGCCCCATCAATCTAGACGAAAGTTTCTACTAGCCCATAGCAGATCCCCTTATGAGAAAAAGAGAAAGAAGAAGAAGGTTTGATAGATCACTTCAAACCTTCAGATTTCTGGTTCTTATGACCTCCACCACTGGGGCGAACCACAAGTATAGCATATGCATCATCAATGAGTTTAGAGAGGAACTTTCTCCATAACTCCATGTGCCTCTTGCGCACCTGGGGTGGAGACAGCTTCCTAAAACAAGCTAGTTTTTTTAACCGGAGGACAATGCTTCACAGGTGTACGTGGAATGCAGCTTCATTTTAGCGTAATTTTTAGTATGTTCCAAACTTGCAGCTGCATGCTGATGTTTTGGCAGTTTTACACTTCTATTTTGAATCCATCAATTTCCAAAATCCATGTTGTATAGAAACTTTAGCAACATGGTTACTCTGTCGAATAGGCTGCTTCTTCCAAAAACTTCAGTGCAAGCAATTGGTCACTATAAAATAAAGGAAAACAATCGCCATTCAGTATATTGCATCATCAGCGATTCAATGAACATATACTTCTCGCATAATTAACCCGATATTTGAAACTCTAGTATTGTACACAATACAGTGCACTGCATCAGCCTCTGTCCATTTGGCACATATATCAGTTCTACTACTAACAACGATTACATACCATGCGGAAGCAAAAGCATGGTATCTTGTAGACTTCTACAGTATAGCCGTCCGAAGATTTCGATGTATACGTTGCTCAAAAATTTAGCTGATTTTACTCTGGAAACCTTGTTTGAAGCTCAGGTTCGTAGCAGCCATTTCAAGCTGTCAGTAGCATCCAGACATTTCCGTGCTTCCACCCGTCAGTGCAACCCAGCAACCGATCTACTTCTGCAATTACAGGGCAATCGTCTCCCACACGGAGATTTGCACCATATCAAGCCACATAAATGTTTTAATAGATTCGATAAGGCAATAAGAAGTATCATTCTGCTCCTTGGCATTTTATGCTAGAGACCCGTCTATTGGCATTTTACTAAGCACACAATATGACATCTTCGACACTTAGTTAAAGGGAGCAAACTTGTAACAAGTACAAAAAAAGAGGAACTAAAATAAAAAATTGAACATATAAAGATTTGTCATTAATGGGAAGAATTAAACAATTTTTATTTTTTTATTGATGTCCTCAAGTAATTACACTTATATATGTATACATCATAAAATTCCATATTTACATCCTAGACGACAAGTGGTCCTAATTACATCTTCACAAAGGAAGAAAATCCTTGATTAAAGAAAAAGGATAATGCATCTAGAGACAAAAATATAACACTATCTTTCAACAAATCTGTATTGTCTTTGAGATCGTTGAACACATTACGATAACTTAATATCTAGGAGATCGCCTCAAGCTAATGGGCAGAGAGGATGACATATCTTTAGATTAGGTTGTTAGACACTGGGTTACCTAAATAATTAGTATTTTGACCTAATTAGTTTGTCCAAGATAGAATCAAAATTGGGTGATTTTTATTATTTAAACTATAAAAAACCATATAGACAGCAAGTGATTTATAACCTAATGAGTATATCCTGGAAGGATTTAGGATTGAGTTATATTTATTATGTTTAGACCTAAAAGAGACCAAGAAGAACATGTGCTCAGCTCTTTCAAATTGCTCATGATAAGCTTACGAAGAATAGGCCAAGTTGACTAGGTTTAGCTCGGCTCTTTTAATTACCGATGATAAGCTTAGGAAGAGTGGGACTGGGATGATTGGGTTTAGCTTGACTTTCTCAATTGCCCATGAGAAGCTTAGAAAGAGTGGAACCAAGATGATTGGATTTAGTTTGACTCTCTCAATTGCCCATGAGAAGCTTAAGAAAAGTTGGATCAAAATGACTAAATTTAGCTCGGCTCTCTCAATTGCTCATGAAAAGCTTAAGAAGAGTAGGACCAAGATCACTAGATTTAGCTTGGCTCTCTCAATAGCCCATGAGAAGCTTGAAAAGAGTGAGACTAGAATGACTAGGTTAAGCTCGGCTCTCTCAATTGCCTATGAGAAACTTAGAAAGAGTAGAACCAGGATAACTGCGTTTAGCTCGACTCTCTCATTTACCAATGAGAAGCTTAAGAAGAGTGAGACCAAAATGATTGGGTTTAGCTCGATTCTCTTATTTACCCATAAGAAACTTAGGAAGAATTGGACCAGGATGACTGGGTTTAGCTTAATTCTTTCATTTACCCATGAGAAGCTTAGAAAGAGTGGAACTAGAATGACTGGGTTTAGCTCGACTCTCTCATTTATCCACGAGAAGCTTAGGAAGAGTGAAACCAAGATGACTGGGTTTAGCTTGACTCTCTTATTTACCCATAAGAAACTTAGGAAGAGTTGGACTAGGATGATTGGGTTTAGCTTAATTCTCTCATTTATCCATGAGAAGCTTAGGAAAAGTGGAACCAGAATGACTGAGTTTAGCTCGACTCTCTTATTTACCCATGAAAAGCTTAGCAAGAGTGAAACCAAGATGACTGGGTTTAGCTCGACTCTCTTAATTTTCTATGAGAGCTTAGGAAGAATGGGCCAGGTTGACTGGGTTTAACTCGACTCTCTCAATTGCCCATAAGAAGCTTAGGAAGAATTTGACCAGTATGATTGGGTTTAGCTCAACTCTTTCAATTTCCCATGAGAAGTTTAGGAAGAGTGAGATTAGGTTGATTGGATTTAGCTCAGCTCTCTCATTTATCCATGAGAAGCTTAGGAAGAGTAGGACTAAGATGACTGAGTTTATCTTGACTCTCTCATTTATTCATAAGAAGCTTAGGAAGAGTGGAATCAGGATGACTGAGTTTAGCTCAGCTCTCTCAATTACCTATGAAAAGCTTAGGAAGAATGGGTCAGGTTAACTGGGTTTAGCTTGGCTATCTCAACTGCACATGAGAAGCTAAGGAAGAATAAGATCAAGATGACTGAATTTAGTTTGGCTCTCTCAATTACTCATGAGAAGCTTATGGAGAGTGGGACAAAGTAAACTGTGTTTAGTTGATTTGAAGTGATTCCGCTAAGGTTTGACTCAATGAGTTATGACTCGGTGACTCAGTGAATCATAATTCAATGACCCAGTCCTAGACTTAGGCTAGTTGGATGAATGATGTTTTGCTAAGGTTTGACTTGGTAGTCATGACTCAGTGATTCACGGTTCTAGACTTAGGCTTTTGAGTGATTTAGTAGGTGATGTTTTCCAATATCCGGTAGAAAACAAAAGCTGATGATCTTTGCCATTTAATTGTGAGAGATCATAGATCCAGGTCACAAGTAAATGCTCATGGTGATCAAGCTTGGTTGACTGGTTGAGATTAGCCTAATCATGATGAAATTAAGCTTAATTATAATTAGTATTAATAATAAAAATTAACACTAATTAAGACTCCCAAGTTATCTTGTTTAGATAACTTAGAAGAGTAGGTAGGGTGCATGCCATTATCTCCATGATCTATGAGCCTCGCCTTCTCATGGAACCCACTTGGCCACAACTCCACTAATGGGTTCCTAAAGACTTGAGTTTTATCCATGAAACGCTCATCCCTAAGACTTTACCATTGATGAAGGTTACACACCCTTGAATTCATCAAGTATGGACAAAGAAACTCATTTCAAGCTCACATTAGAGGGGTTGACATCAAAAACCTTATCTCCTTCTTAATTTCAAGCTTCAAAGGAACTCATTTCCTAAGTCATCTTCCCAAATAGATGGGACTTGAACCTCCATTAATGGACTTGTTCTCCCGTTAGAACTTACTCAAAACTCATTAATAGAGTGTGAGTTTTAACATCATGTAAGAATTCAAGCCATTTAAGGTTTATTTTATGTTGAATTAACAGACTTTTAAAGTTCAAATGTTCTAGTTCTTACTCTCCAATGGTTACCGTGAACATACATCTCCAAACCAACCACATCACAAGTGAGAAAACTCACTGTGCACCATGACAAAGCTTGGCTTTAAACCTCAAGTAGGCATGACTGCCATTTAAGAACAACAAGGACTCACCCCATAAGGAAGAAGACTTCTCTTGCTCCAAGCTTTTCTCCTTGTTGCTATATGAAGAAGATAATTGATTTTTTGGGGCTTCATGCCTATTTATAACCAGGGTTTTACTAGAGGCTACTAGCAGGGTTCAACTTGTTGAATGCTAGCTGGGTTCAACTGGAGGAATGCTGGTGGGTTTAGCTATAGGAATGCTGACAGGGTTCAGCTATTGAACCCTGACAAGTTTTGAAAACTGTTGGTAGGGTTCAACTGTTGGATGTTGATAAAGTTCAGCTATAGGAATGCTAGTAAGGTTCAACTATTGAGCCTTGACGAGTTTTGGAAAATGCTAGTAGGGTTCAACTATTGGAATGATGGTAGGGTTCAGTTTGAAGGAGCTGGCAGTGTTGGAGCATGTTGAACACTAATGAAGAGCTGGCAGGGTTTAGCTTGCTGAACACTGACGGGAGGTGTTGAAACAAAGTTAGCAATGTTCAAATTGTTGGACATTAACAATATTCAAGCTCTTGAACATTGTTCAAGTTTTGAGCACTAACAAATTCTAAGTAATACAGTCAGAGGTCAAGACTTGTGGTTTGGGCATGGCTCAAGGAATGAACATGGGTAGAGCTCAAGAAATAAAGTAGGCAAATTTCAACCATTGATGTATGAGCAAAGCTCGGGAATTAACATGGACAGAGCTCAAAAAATGCTACCGTTCGTCAGTATCGAGTTTCTTTGTAAAACATTAGTGTTCAGCAACTTGTTGTCTTCAATTTTAAACAACTTGCTTACCAGCAGTTTCTTTTGCAAAGCCATCAGGGTTTCACAAGTTGATGAAGTTGTCAGTGTTTAGCTTCTTGAAAAATCTTTGGTGTTTAGCAATTTACAGCAATCTGTTGCCATCATAGTTTAACATTTTGTTTTGCAAAGCGGTTAGCGTTCGGCTTGTGTTGCTTGTCATCAAAGTTTTATAACTTGTCATGATTTGTATGTTTTTGCAACCTTGCAATGCCATTAGATTTCAATAAGAATTTGCTGCCATTAGGGTTGAATATTTGCATCTAATTAGGGTCGTCCAATAAGCAATTTATAGCCCCTAATATTGATCTAATAATTTAGATCATCCAACAAAACTATAATTGGAAAAGGTGAGGCAAATGCCATACTTGGCTAGTGATTATCCTAATGTCTCTGATTTCTAACCATAAACATTTAATAAGAGCCAATAGATGAACGTTCCTGATCCACTTTAATCATCTTCCATGCATTAGAATCCAAATTGATAATCTTATGTGAATAATTATACAGTTCACCCTCCAACTTACCACCTCCCCATTCGCTAGCAACCAATACCACTTCTATCTTCTGTGCAGCCAAATATTTCTAATGATAGATTGTCAAATGACATCAATAAATCTTTCCTACTTTCTACTGATAAGTTTTTATATAGAGGATAATTAAATAAATTATCCATCACAAAAGTGGAACGGGTAAAACTCAGTCAAGACCTCCAAAATAGTGTGATCCGCCCTAGAAGGCTAGAGCAGAGAACCTAACTTCTGACTGTTAGTACGTAAAAAAATACCCTGATTTGCTAGGATGGGTACTGGCGTCACGAAATCAAAAGGACAGCAAACTTGCTGATGTGTTTGAATAGAAAAGTGCACCGAGATGGTATGGGGAGGGAGTGAGCGAGCGAGCGAGCGAGCGAGAGAGAGAGAGAGAGAGAGAGAGAGAGAGAGAGAGAGAGAGAGAGAGAGAGAGAGAGAGAGAGAGAGAGAGAGAGATCATTGACATACTGTATGTTTGGGCATTGGCCCTATTTATACATGAATTAAACTTGGCGCCTGAGTACTTTTAGGCAAATTCTATTAACATGATTTAAAATCTGGAACAGAATTCTAGTTGATGGTTGTTTCTATACCTCGCAGTACACTTTTCACACTTTCCCTTGCTGTCAAGTTTGACCTGCATCAATCGTACCAAGACTTTTCCTAAAATCTTGAAAGTTCTCTATACCAGTTACTTTCATATTGTCAGAACTTTTAAATTTTAATGGACTAAAAATTTAGTTACAGTGTTCCCCGTAGATCTAGAAAAAGCTTTGGGCCATCAATCCCGCCATATGACAATCCACTTTGCCGTTGACGTTTCTTTTGATTTTAAAAATTCACTTGCATTTTATTAGCATCTTTCCTTTAGGGAAGTTTAACAAGATCTCACGTGCTATTCGTCATCTCCTGTGCTATGCTTCTTAAGTGTCTCTATTTCCATAGCTCGTTTTCATTTATAATTTCTATTGGTTTCCTTATATATACGTGGCCCATGATGCTTCATCATTTGTATAATAGAGATACAACGTAAATTTGTGACATAATAGTCAAATAATTTATTTGTAGCAAATCTTTCACAAACTAGATCTCGTCTTTATTCTTGCACGCTTAACAATTGCGATGATTTATCTCCATTGTCGTTTGTTGTTGACTGTGGACCATCATGCTTTGACAACTCATCGGGCATTGAGGATCCACTTCTACCTTCATCATTCGTGGGTGTTGGGGCTTCTACCATCCTTCCTTTGGACTTATAGCAATGTAAGCTTTTATCAAAGTTTACCCCTCAAGTTTCTTAGACGTGGTGATGTACCAAATAATAACATTGATAATCCTCTTTCTCAAATGATTATTTTGCAACTTTATTTCCAATTATAACAACCGATGAATTCAGCATTGGCGTCATGTTTGTGAATAAATCTTCTCTCGAAGTTATGCGATTTAAACACGCTTAGTCGATACGTCATCATAGATAATTAATTAAATAGTAATTTTGTGATGAACAAAGCTTCAACCTACTTTATACTATTTTTCTTTTTCAGTATATAGTTTCTTTTAGTTGTTCTTACATCACTTCGCAAAATGTCCAAATTACCCATAATTAAAGCATTAAATTTAATTTTTGGGTTTACTTTAGTTGACGTTGTCACCATTGTTATTAGAGCCATCATCATTATTTTGTAGTTGCAAATTCCATAAGTTTATTATGGGCACCTTAGTCCACACCAGCCAGTTAGTTAGCAGTATGTTTCTAAACTTGAGGATGCACTTCTAACAGAATAGGCATTAACTGTTTTCATTTCTATCCAATGCTGCAAGTGGCTTTTTCGTGCATGCTACCATGCCATTATTTGAACGACTAATTAATTTTTAGTATGTGTACATGTAAAGCCCCTCCTTCCTAGAGCGTCACTGGTGGTGAATTCAGAGAAAATTCTAGCAGAGTCTCCCCTAATTTATTACTGTTTTCCTGCATACAACATACTTTATAACAATAATACACACATTGACTTCCACAACTCCACAACACCCAAAATCTAAGATCGACGGATTGTGTAATACCCTGGCTGTCAGACCATATGCACACAAATTTATAACATGACATGTTGTGTAAACTATTTAATGATACATATCTAATTTATATCCAAAATAATATCGTCATACATCATGAAAGGAATTAAAGTCTCTAGTGATGTCACGACCTAGCCCCGTCTCAAGACTCAACACCTTGTTTGGCTTCGTTCTCTGGCCTGTCAACTGAAAATTTTAATAAAAGGGGTGAATCTGGGCAACACTCAGTAAGCAGGTAAGTGAAAAAATATGACTATAAATAATATAATAAACAATGGTAAATAGAGCAACAAATAATGATGAAAAATGACAAAACATGTCATATCATATGCAGGATGTCATAGTCAATTAGTGGTCGGGTTCATTAAGATTTTAATATTAATATTTTATTACTTATTTTATACACATAATCATAATGATATCATATACATAGTTAACCGGTCAATACCAGCTTGAATATCGATCCGTCATACTGCCTTTTTTATTTGCCAATTCATATTACACGGCCACCTCCTATACTAGTACACTGCTCCACCATCATCCATAGACTCCTCCATGGGAGACTCATAAATTAGAATACTACTCTTTCACTCTTTAGTGCGTCAAATACATCATGACACTTTCGACTAGAAGCCTGTTAGGCTTACACAACCATACTACTGTATCCAATGGTATCTCACCCTCACGGCCATGCTGGCTGCTCACACAATCGCTCACTAGCCAACCAGGCTACTCCTTGCTACCTAGAGGATACAAGTTGGCCCTACGATCATCATAAAATACATATATGAGCCACACTGAGTCCACGTCAACTAGGCGCAAAAACTAGAATTTACTAGCACTCCTAGGGGCATAAAATAATGTACACAAATTCTAAAATAAAATTATTATTTACTAGTTTATAAATATCATTTTGATATGAATTTTTTTTATAGATTTCACATAGTTTCAAAATTGTATGACCAAATTTTCAATTAAAAATAATTTAAATTGAGAACATTAAAAATAAAATATATAAATACCAAATAAAAATTATATACAAAATTTTCTAGCTCTGTTTCATCTAAAACTTTATTCGTAGATGAAAGATAATATAATTGAATATTTTTAAAAATTTTAGCTCAAAATAACTTAAATTGATGGAATTAAAAATAAAATAAAAAAATCAACAAAAATGGCAAAATGGGCAGCGGGCGAATTTTGGGGTATTTTCTTCCTTGATTTTTTTAGACCATCAAATGTTGGAATTTTCCATAAAAAATTTTAGAATTTTTATTCGACATATGGAGAATGATCATATAGTTTTATATTCACAAAATCAGACCATTTTATAGTTTTTTAATCAAGCCCAATAAGGGTACTTAATAAGTAATTTAAAATCAGTGTACATGTTCTGTTTTTCATGCAATTGACAATCTATTTTCAATATTTTTTTAATAAAAATTATGCACGCTAATTCAAGACATTAAACATGATTAAATAAAGTAAATAAAGCTTATTTAAATCATTATATGACATTTCATATTGCATTAATATTGAATACCCAAAAATCAAAATTTATACTAACCAAATCAAATCAAATTTAAAACACCTACTTACCCTATTTTGTTTGTAATTTGCACTGCCTCTTAATCCTGGGATACACCCCTTAAATAATCTTTAATCGTTCCTCACAATCACAACCTTATACATTAAGGAATTACAATTAAATTTAGTAACGACCACATTCAATGTTTTGTATCCAACATTAACTGTCCCTTTTAATTCTCTTCAATTCACAGTCTGTTTGGGCCCACTAGCTGCTACATTAGGACATTAATTAATCCATAATTAGCTCCCTATAGTTTGGCTAATCTCTCAGCTTAAATCATAATAATTCCAGCCCTGGACAATGGGGTGTTTACTCCACTAATTTCAAATATTCAGCAACTATTTTTCATTCCCATCATCACTAATCCTTATCTAAACTTAATTAAATATTAATTATGCCACAATACCATCAATCATAGCCATTAATCATGCTAAAAAATTTTCTAGCAAACCCTAATTGTTCCACTTCATTCAAACATTAAGATTTAATCCATTCATCAAATAAACAGCTATATAAATAATTAACAACTTGTTTTGATAAATCACTCACCTTTGAATTGTGACTATCTTAGTGGGTCCCATCCACAGTAGCTGATCTCTTATTTTTTGTGGCTGCAACACCTTTAAACTGGTAAATTTTAAGCCAACAATTCCTTGATCAATTTCCTTAAGATTCCCCCAATAAAACAAGCTAAAATTTATTAGATTGGAAGGAGGAAATATAACGAACGTGAGGGGTAAGAGGGGGTTATGGTTGTTGTTAGAGAAGAAACCCAAAAGCCTCCTTTTTATTGCTAATTTCCCATAGTGCTCCAGCTGCCCACCATGTCCCATACACATGTATTTATTAATATATATATATATACATACATACACCATACACATGCATTTTCTCCCTTTTTTTTCTTCCATCTATTAATATATATGGGCTATCCTCCTTATAATCCATATGTTAATATTATTTATGCACATGATTTAATAATTTTTCCATAATAAACTTTTAAAAATTCACCATATGTGTATATGGGGTATTCCACACACTTTTCTTTTTTTTTCTCCAACTTATATCAATTATTTACCACATGTTAATGCCTCCCATTGTTCATTCTCATATTTATAATATTTATCCACCCAATTTTCATAAGTTTTCCATAATAAATTTTTTAAAAAATTAACTATACTCAAGTATACTCTGCACTGAATTAATGAAAATTAAATTCACGTACCTAAAAATTTCAGGGCCTTACATTCTACCATCCTTATAAAAAAAATTTTCTTCAAAACTTAAATGAATAAATGAGGATATTTAGACCACATCATATCCCCAAGCTCCCATATAGCCTCATCTTTCCACTGACGACTCTATTGCATTTTAACCAGGGGAATGACTTTATTCCTTAACTGCTTTTTTCTTCTATCTAGGATACGGACAAACTGTTCAACATATTGCAGATTCTCACTCAACTGTACCTCTTCTGGTGCCAAAACATGAGAAGGATCTGGTTTATATCTCTATAGTGATGACACATAGAACACATCGTGAATTCCACTCAACGAAGCTGATAATGCAATACAATAAGCCACCTTACCAATCAGTTCCAACATATCATATGTCTCGACATATTTAAGGCTTAGCTTACCCTTGGTGCCAAATCGCACCGCAACTCTCATAGGTGACGCTTTAAGAAAGACTCAATCTCCCACTTTAAACTCTATGTCCCATCGAAGGATATCTGCATAACTCCTCTGACGAGACTGGGCAACTCAGATCTTCTCCTTGATTTGGGCTACTTTTTCAAGTGTATCTGCAAAAATCTGTGGTCCTACAATAACAGTCTCTCCCACTTCTGACTAATATAGGGGTGATTAGCACTTACGCCCATAATACCTCAAAAGGAGTCATGCCAATGCTAGAGTGATAGCCATTATTGTAAGCAAACTCTACCAAAGTAAGATATTAGCTCCAGACTTTACCCCATTCAAGGACATAAGCTCTCAACATGTCCTCTATTTGTTAGTTCACCCTCTTAGTCTGCCCATCGGTCTAGGGGTAATATGTACTGCTGAAGTCCAGACATGTACCCATAGCCTTATGCAGAGCTGTCCAGAACTTAGATGTAAACACTGATCCATGATCAGAAATGATGAGCTTAGGCATACTATGTAGTCTCACTATCTCCTTCTGATAAATCCATGCATATTTCTCAGCAGTATAAGTAGTGTGGACTGGAATAAATTGATATGATATTCCACATCGCCTGGGTGAGGGAGAGAGTCCTAAGCTAAATATGTGAGGTTCAATTGCAAATGTATCACTTGTTTTGGGCAGGTGAAGGATGGGCCAAGAGGAGCTAATGAGGTTCCTATTAAGGATGCACTGTGCTCCGAAAGAGACAAATTCGTGAGTCCTATGGGGTTCCTGGTAAGGATGCATTAGGCAAAATGGATAATATATGTTAGAGCACCGAGTTGTTACAGTTAGTATCAGAGCCAACTCCCAATAGTCTACGAGAGTGTGTGCCATGAGGACATGATAGCCCTGAGGAGGGGTGGATGTGATATCCCACATCACCTGGGTTAGGGAGGAAGTCCTAAGCTAAATATGTTAAGGCTCAATTGCAAATGTATCACTCATTTTGTGAGGGTGAAGGACGAGTCCAAAGGAGCTGGTGAGGTTCCTATTAAGGATGTACTGTACTCTGGAAGGGACATATCCATGAGTCCGATAAGGTTCCTAGTAAAGATGCACTAGGCAAAGTGGACAATATGTACTGGAGCACTGGGTCGTTACAGTATGCTACATATACAATTTTGATATATACACAGAACTTATCATAATCTATCAAAATTGGGGACTTCCCTTCTAAGAAAAACTTGAGCATGGCCGATGTTCCAAAGACAGGGCCCATCTCTATCTCGTGTGCGTCTCGTGTGCCATCCACTTTAGATAAGCATACCATGCTTAATGGCTAAGGTTGTTAATGCAGGGCATGTCTTCATGGCATGTGGAAAAAGATAAAGGAGAGTTGTACAAAGAGGAAGAAAAATAATAATGGGTTGATGGGAATTGGCCGGCTTAGCACTAATCTTCTTTCTTTAGTTAGCAAGATAATGAGAGAATGTTTGGGACCACACATATCAAAAAAGAGGGGTATAATAAAGCTTCCTTCATATGAGGAACCCAAAAAAAAAAAGTTGCTTCTTATAAGCAGTACACGTGCTTATCACTACTTTCTAACTGCCCTATCACAGCCACCGATTAATCTCTACTCCCAATTCTGACGCTCCGATTGATTCAAAAGGTAGCCATCCTTGGCACTAAAATTGACCTCTCGAAACATTAAAAGCTGGGAAAAAATGTCTGACCTCTCGAAACATCAAAATAAAAAAAAAAGAAATGCAGCTGGGAAAAAATGTCTATTGTGAGGGAGAATGTCAAATGTATATATGCTACCAATTACTACATGCCGTTGTTATCATTGAAGTAGGATCTGTAAAGTAAGACTATTTTGTTTTGATGCATTAGCATTGTAAGTGCATCAGCAATAAACTCTTCTCTATATATTTTTTGATATTTACCTGATATCTTAACTATTGTAACAATTCTACGTTTTTTATAATTACTTATATTTTAAATATTTTTTTATTTTTCATTAAAAATCTTATACTGCTGATGTCATCCTTACTTTATTTTTCTAATACATTTCCCTCCCTAATGCACTTTATCCCAACGATGCATTGATTTTTCCTGCAATTAGGAGGATCACTTTTTGCAGCAGTGACTGAATTTGAATGTATGGCTGTATATGTTTCCTTCTTCAAGACACTTTATTTCAGCTGGGTTCTTGTCACTCTCCAAAGCAATGGAATTCTAGTGGGAAAATGCTGTTTTCAACCCTCTAATATTTATCATTCTGCCACCCTGGGGCGTTATTTGAAATATAGATGTTTCATTTCTTTCCCCTTCTTGGAATACCTATAATAACCAAAATATCCCTTAACTGGTGGAAGGATATCCACTTTTTGAAGCTGATTATGTGCCGTTTTAAATCTTGTGATAGGATTCAGAGCTTATAAATCTTGTTGGGAATATAATTTATATTCAAATTCCTGAAAGCCACAAATTATATATTGTTAATATTTAGGGTAGATAGCTGTAAAAGATATATAGAGTATGCAATACACACACACACACACATATATATATAAGAAATACCAATTGATGCTAGCAAAATAGAAATAATGTTAGTTATAAAGTAAATAAAGATAAAATAAATGAACCTTTTAAATAGAAAGAATAAGAAGTAATAATTAAAAATATAAATAATAATAAAAAATATAATTGTTAGTTAAGAGTAAAAGGAGAGGCTTTTATAATTTTTCTTTGATTTTACATGACACATCTAAGCATACCTTAAGAAAAATGAGATAAGACATTTCTACGATCATATGGGAGCTGAAATGTCATTTCTATTCATGTTTCAATGACTCTCTCTACATCCTTCTCCCACCACCACTCTCGTACAGAAAACATTGTTATGACTGCATGTATAGCTGCTAACTGGTAACTGAAAAACAGTTTTGGACCACAGGAACAATCCGGTGCATGAACCGACATCATAGCATTCTGTTAAACATGCCATTAAGGAAATGATTGCCGGTAGTTTACAAGCATAATTTCTCACAGTTTCGAACAGCATGAAATGACAAGGTCGTGGTAGGCACTAGTGGTATGATCAGTTTTGAACAGCATGAAAAAAATCAAGTGATATAATGAAGATAATACATTTATTCACATGTCTTGCAATCTAGCCTTAAAAAATATCTTATATGCATATAGATACCATCGAGGTTTTCTCGACAGACTAGGCTCTATTAGGATCTTTCATATCAATAATTACAAAAATACATAAACGTCAATGTTCTGCATGCATGGACACAAACATGACATTCTGATGACTTACAGAGATATGGGATGGACTTCCTTCTGCTGTGGACGCGTGAATGTACAAGATATTCTGATGAGTTAAACATGGGATAGACTTCTGCTACGCAGGCTTCCCACACAACTAAATCCAGTGATATAATGAAGGTAATCCATTTATTCAGATGTAAGTAACTGCAAACTAGATTTAGAAAACACATATTATGTGCATGTACATACCATCATGGTTTTCTAAACATAGGACTTTACCCCATTAGAATCTTACAGCTGGGCAACCACACAACTACATAAACATTATTGTTCATGCACATACATGATAATCTGTTGAGTTACACAGACATGGGATGGACTTCCGTCTACTATATATGGAGGCTACCAACAACTAAAAGCTTACATTTTCTATGGACAAAATGGGAAGAGAAACTGTTGTGGCAGTTAAGGTTCTCCCCCATGTTGCTGGTAGGAAACGGTGAAATCATCCATTGGAACCCACAGCTTGAGATCTTCTTCCTCTTTCCATGTGGAATCATAATAGTAATTCCATACTGGTGAAGGAATGGCAGTGCAAGAGAAGTTCAATCCTTGGTTCATCAAGCACTCATCGACTGGCCAATATATCATCCCAGAAGAATCGATTTCGTTAAAAATCTGGTCCATAGAGTAGTCTTTCACTTCTTGCTTCACACTTTCTTTCCCTTGCATCGATAGATCACTACGGGCACTATTATAATTCATCTTCCCCTTCAGGTTTCCAACTTCTTGAGACGAAGAATCCTCAACCGTTGTAGGATTGCTGGGAGATGGGGAATGGCACAGAGAAGTTATGCAAGACGAGGAAGATGGAGCTCGTTTTCTTTCCTGTGCCTTCTTCCTCATGTGAGTTCGCCAGTAGTTCTTGATCTCATTGTCCGTGCGGCCTGGCAATTTCCTTGCAATCCTAGACCACCTGATATAATTGAAAGCACCAACTTTGTAAAAAATCACCGAAGTAATAAACTATCCTGGTGTGAAAACAACACTTTCAAAACTATTCAATGATTCTTGAGTTTACATTATTAAATTACCTTAGGCTGTCATTAATAACGAGTGTAATTATTTTCACTTACAATAATCAACCAATCTTCAATAGCTAAGCTTTGGTTGGCCATTAAACCAGCACTACGCCAGATAGTGAAATGGACGGTCCTATGATACTAATCACTCATGGCGTCAACTCATAATCATGGCATCCAATGGCCAAGTCTAACACTGAAACAGCAATAAAGGATGGAAACAAAGCACAGAAATGAAACAGTTATCCTATTCATACCCACGAGTCAAATACCATCTATTCGAATTCTTGATTTTACAATGGAATCAGGACATCCCCAAAATCAGGAAGAGAAACCCAATTTAATTTTATGACTTATTTTCAATTACAAGGTCGTCTGATCAATTACCAAGACACCAATCGAAAGAGAAAGATTACAAGGAAAAGGCATAAATTCAAAAGAACAAACCTATTTCCCCATCTGGAGTGCAATTCAACCACTAGGCGCTCTTCCTGTGGAGTCATCCTCCCACGTTTAAGGCCGGGATGCAAGTAGTTAACCCAACGTAACCGGCAACTCTTTCCTGTCCGATTCAAACCTACAACAAAACCAGTGGAAAACCTGTGGGGTTAAAGCGGTAGGTCGTCTGACCCATCCCCACTTCGAAATAAGCCTACCTATAAGGAGATTAGTTGGTATGAGTCGATACACACTTTTTTGCCAAACCCCCACACCTCGAACCTGAGACTTTGGCGATGAAATCCCATCGCCTTTCGCCCAACAAGCCTACGGCGCAGACCAGTTGGAAGTCTTCTTGCTCAGTCCATGGGCCCTTCCTGGTCTCTTCTTGCGCCATCTTCCTTCTCTCTTCTCTTCTCCTCCTCCAACTCAAACTGTATCTGGCTAGCTTTTCTTTATCTCTCTATTGGATTCCTGTATGCCTGTGCTCTACTTTCTCAACTGCTCTTGTTTATATATACCTCAGTTAGTATGCTTGGGTGATGTCATTTCCTCATTCCAAACGATATTGTTCATGATTTTCTTATGTGATGTTGATAGAGTATGATGGATGGTGTGGAGGGATTTAATTTCTGTCTGCTTGTGATGGTGGGGCAAGTTGTTCGAGTGATCGAGACCATTGTTCTGGTGAGCCCCACTTCTTGTTGTTCAAGACCCAAAAAAGCGTCATCCAAAAAGCTTACAATTGTGGTGGCTCCAAGCAAGGATAGGATGTTAAGATTTGGAAAAACAAGGCCAATGATTGCTTTGTTGGGACCATCTGATCTATGAGATTGTTGGGCAGCTGTTCATCCATGATAGGGCCTACGATGTTGGTGGTGTTGATCAATCACATTGAGGGGCCCGCTAGTGCAAATTAGACTCTAAAAGATAGCACGCATCTTGTTTAGTGGAGTATGAATTCATATCCATTATCTTACTCTTCATATTTTTGTTTATGAGGAAATACATGCCTTTCGCGCAGGACAACATTTGATCCTCGTACGTACCATATGCAAAGCTTCTATATTTGTACCGACACTCCATTGGGATATATAAAAGAAATGGTCAGTACAATATTTGTTACCCACATGGTTTTGATCATGGACTAAATATAGTGCCAACTGGATGCTTGGACATGGTCCAAAAGCTTGCTTTTATGGACATTTGACAAGTTTCAAGTAAAGTAATTGTTGGTCAAGGAGGTCTTGTGTGGAGAAGAAAAATATTTAACCAAACATTTATGTATTTGGTCAATTGAATATTTTTGTCAAATCAATGTTTTTATTAAAAAAAAATTATCTATTTTATCTTTATTGATTACTTATAATATTTTTTCTATTGTTGAAATTATCTCTTTCTATCTTTTGAAATAAAAAAAAAGAGTGAAAAAGTTTTCCATCCTTTTCTACTGTTTTTTTCATGTTAACTAATGACTCTACTTTTGCATTAATATCTATATTTTTAATTATTATTTTTCATCTTTTTATTCAAAAAGATTCCTATTTTATTTTTATTTATTTTATTTCTAATAATTTCTCCTTTTACATTACATCATTCCTCTTCTTTTCGTACACTTTTTCATATTTTTTGTTTTACTATCTCTTTTCCCTATTTCCAAACAAACCCATTCTACTCCCACCACAATAACTGAGCCTTTTAAGGGCTTGTTTGAATAGGTGCAGTAGCGAGGTACTGTAGTCTTTACACCCTTGTACATCATATTTTACACTTGTAAATACCGTATTTTTGGACTAAATAACATAAACATTACGTTTGTATTTCATTCTATCAGCAACTATAAGAAAGCCAAATAATGAATGAAATGTTATTAAATCAAAGAATAAGAAGGTTGAATTTAAGATGATTTATTTGCGCAAGTAAATTGTGCGCATGGTTAAATATATAGCATATTATAAGTGTTGTTAAACCTAATTTGATCCTTTTCATTTCATTGGTTCATACATAAACATTTGGCTCTCCTCAAAAAGTCTCCTACAATATTTGCATTCTTAGTTTCTTTTGGAAAACAAAGGATTGCTTTCTAAAGGTGTTTATTTTTTTCGGTTGACTCCTCCAACAAGAACTACTACTTAGTAGCTTTTACCACTATCATAATGCATACAATTTCAAATGATTGGTCATTTATAATATTTTTAAATTGCAGAGTTAAAAATTTAAATTGCTAGTTATATTATTAATGCCTTTGTAACCTCCCAGTTGCAATTATTCTTTCAATTTTTTGGCTACGTGACCTTATTTGTTGGCTACAGACAAGTCCTAGCTCATCTGCTTAAGTGAATGGGCTTAACTCTTATTTTCAACATTGAAACATGACTATCATTTTATAAATTTCATAAACATGCTGCTCCATTTTAAAATTCCTTGAAAAGCGAAGCAGAGAAATACCATTTAAAACTAACAGTGGGAATTCACAGCTTTCACATTCCATAAGATAATATATCTAACAAGTACTCCTATCATTGCCTTTTGTTACTGGGACAGCGTCTCAAATTGCCGCGTAAGGCCTTGGCATGGAAATCTTAATTAAAGCAGCTGGTGCAATCACTCTTAGTAAGTCTGCCAGTCATTGACACACACAAATCATGCCTCAACAGACATTTAAATAAACCGCGAATGAATCCCCCAGCTAGCTGTAAAATCCTGCATATGTTCTGAAGTTGGCCGTAAAATAAGCCAAGTGTCATATGAACAATATCTTGAGAGATAATAATCCATTATCTGAAGAAGAAAATATAGGCTGTCTACCAATATTTGTGGCCTGGATTGAAACACGTGTAAACCTGTCACGTGGGCTACGAGCATCGTTCTTGGCTTACTGGTGCGGATAGCATTAAGAATGGCAAGAAAAGAAAGGAGGCTGGTGATGTTTGCCTTGACTTTGGTGAAAGGATAGGGGATGGAGTGGCGCAAGCAAAGCACAAAAGGACAAAACCCTCAAAGGTGTTTTCATTCTTTTAAAGAGGTGGACCAGAAGATATAATACATGGTCATAAAAAAGCCACTAGCTCCTCCTACTACATGGTAAATTAATATTCCGAACCCTCAATCTAGAAAATGGTGTCTATAGCCATATTCTGTTGATTAGGAATTATTGATTGACGGTCTGGATAGTTAATCCATGTCTAGAAATGCAAGAGAAGCTTGTGAGATCCTCTGGGCATCAGGAAACCAATTCCCAAAAGCTGATGGGGCCCTGTTGTTTGATGGGACCTTAACACTGTTTTAATGCTTCTGCTAGCTTGCTGTTTGGGTGAAGTATATATGAGCTAGCCCACTTGTTTTTACTGTGTGGGTCCCCTATTTCCACTATGAGACTCAGCTCTCTTGGGGGCCATCCAATATGGTAGTCATGATCATTTATAGAAAAGAGCAGATAAGTAAAATAAAAGAAATAAATAAAAAGTCAGCAGTGTATGTCATGATATGTTTTGCATTTAGAAAGGAATTTTGTTGGCATGTTTGATACTTACGATTTTGCATATCGATCATGCATTTGTACAGTGTGTTGAAATCAATGCATAGTAATCAAAGTATATAATGGATAATGATAAGTCATACCTTGCACCATGGGCATGAGTGGCTGACGCCCTTTCATCGGCTTCCATGTGGTCTTGCTTTCTTCTCCAAAGCACTACTCTCCTTTCAGGTGTACAAGCAATGGTGGTGGCATGTCTCAATGAGATGTGTAGCCTTGTGAACTAACTGAGATAGATGAAGATAGTATTAAGTGATAAATTGCAAACAACTCGTAGATCTTGATCTATGCATATCATTAAAATAAAACTTCAAAATGATTGAACCCAACTCTATCATTCCATAAATTTTAGAATATTTGGGTATTTATGTGGATTAATTTAAAGCAATTTTTATATTTTGCACATAAAATTATATATTTTCAGATTCTGTGATCTAGATGGGTCTCTTACTAGCATAATTTCAATTATTTTAAGTAAATAGTTAATGTTAAATACTATAATCGCGTTAGCTTTCATCGGCTTATTATAGTGGGCACAAAATAAAAAGACTCCACTAAGATTTCACACTCATTGAATCAAAACCATTAATTTTAATTACCATCCATGAATCTATTATCAATAAATGTTCCATGACTAGTTTTGAGAGAAAAAGAAGTCAAATGAAGTACGTACCTGTGGGTTTCCGTATGCAAGGCCTCCATGAATGCACTTAAAGAAGCAATATGGAAGAGAAATGATAAAAAACTACACCTTCCATCTTGTGAGGTCATGTGGATAAAGAACGGCCTTACGGATTCTGAAATCTAGACGACGGAAATGTGACCTTTCTAAAAAGAATAGACCATCAATTATTATAATGAAGTCACTCAAAAGGAAGTTGTCATTGAGCACATAAAAGATGTGTACGCGTCCCTCGAGTGCATAATGATGCTAGTCACCCAATATTAACTTCAATAAGATCTAAGAAGATAGGAAGACTAAGTAACAATATTAATATATAGTGGAATCACATGATAGTGGTGAGCAAGGGGATGGTGTAAAAATGTGATTTTGAGTATTGTGCCATGATCAAGACGACCATGTATGCCAACGAGAGAAAGCAACCTTATATTGGTTTCGCCTAGTTATAATTAATAAACCATAAACCTACAAAGAGGCACAAGATCGTCATCAGAAAGTTATGGCCAAAGCATGATATGTCATTAATTCCAAATATAAAAAACATTATCTCAATTAGAAATCTATGCAGCTAAAGTGCAAATAGTTTAGTTTCAAGCAATCTTATAAGACTCATCTGAAGATTTGATATCATTAAAACATATGTGAAGAAAAGTGTGATGAAGAAGTCGATCTTATTAAAATATCATAATACATGAAAATCTTGGGATTTCATTATGATACCGTCCACATTGAAAAACTCATAAGCAAGAAAGGCCATCGATTTGAAAAAAATCATTGCACCCATAGTGAAGATGCCATGATCAATTCACGCGAGATTGTATCTTGTGTCAACCTTGAATCTAGAGTCAAGAATGTGTCACTCCTCAATAGTGATTTAAAGAAGAAAAGATCCATATGGAGCAAGGCAGTTATTTGGGAGGGCTCAGAAAAAAGCTACTTATGCTTAATTATGTTTATTTCATGATTGTAATTGATTGAAGTTTCTGATTGCTGATGATAAATATATTTAGTAAAGTATTAAACTAAAGTGGTTGCTCATGAATTTTTTTGGGGTTTCAAATACAGACATCGTTTGTCCATCTCATACGTAATTTTGGGCCTATTACCATTCCCTTCATATTCTGTGAATAAATTGGTCATGTCAAGTGTATTTCCCATGTGGACCTATTCTGTTGTTAACTCACAACCAATTTTCTGTTGCCACCAGCCATTGGATAGACGGGACCCACGACATTGATGTTTTGCATCCAGCATCTACGGCCCACCATTAATGTGGATGACCAAGTCAGGCCCACTATATGCATGAGAGTAGTTCATGATGTAGCCAAATGTATTTTGTGCATCTTGTCAGGTCATCGTTAATGCGAACAATCAATTATGGAGTTGATCATCGTCATCATAAATTATTTTTCACCTTGTGTTTGGAATTAGATTGGGTGTATTTAATTTGATTAAGGTTGTATTAGAAAGTTATATTTCGAGATATATGCCCGATGTTAATAAAATAGGAAATAATGTAATCAAAATAAAGTTTTATAAAGAGTAAGTATTAATTATTAAAAATATAGTTAATAATGAAAAAAGTTGAATTGTTGAAAATAATTATAATGCTACATTAGAGAACAATGGTAGCTAATACTTTCTTTTTCAAATACAAGCTTCATCCAAACAAAAGTGGAATATGCTACATGATCCAACTACATGGATGCTATAAGTCTTAGGTTATGTCCTTTAGTTGAATTACATGGCTTAAAACTGTTAAATTATGATTGATTTCATGCTAAATAAAATGAACAAGAGACTAAACTATCCTTGAAAGTCTAGACTACAAGACGTTATGCAAATAAGTTGTAAGTGCATCTTTTGAGGTGCTTTTAAACTTATTAAAAATTATTTTCATAAAATACTCAATGATTATTAGATAATTTCCTAAATTTCTGTCTCTTTTTAAAAATATTATTAAATTTAAAATTTAAGCATTTTAGTTTTTTCTATTTATTTTTTAACTAAATGTTTAGTAAATTTATTTATTAATTTTATTAAATTATCTAAATAACGCTTTATGTATTTATCCTACTACGAAGGAATTTGGTCTTGGGCATTTCATCATTTCAACGATAATTGAATTAAACATAGTTTAACAATTTTAAACCATTTAATCCAACCATATTAAATATTTTTTGTTTATTTGACTTGAACAATTTTTTTTTTATTTTGGCTACTCATTAGCTATTAGCCAATAAACTTTAGCCAAATCAAATAGACCTTAGATGGCTTAAAATTTTTAAGCTACATTTGACGTCGTTAAGTTTATACACTCAAATAATAAACAAAAGATTGAACTATTCTCATAAGCCTTAAGCTAACCACTTGACATATTATTTAAGATAATATAATTAGAATATTTAAATAAATAAAAATAAATAATTTTGGAGAAAGTTAGTATAAATAAAAATAAAAGTAAATATGAATACATTTTAAAATAAATAAAAATTAATTAAAGTACTTATAACTTTATTTTATCTTTTGACTTAAAAATCTATTTTATCTTTGTTTAGTTTATGAAACTTTGGTTAAAAAGAAAAAAATAGATGAAAATAATAAAAGATCGACTACGGGAATAATTTGGTGTGTTGAGTATTTTGAAAATTGTGCACTATTTAAAGGACAATTGAGGAATATAAAAATTTAAGAAGCTCAAAAGCACCTCATTCAATATGCAATGGCTTGTTCTTAAAAGTGGGCTTAAAAGCCTCTAGGTTCCATCAAACTTAACTTTTTTTTTTATTTTTAAGATCACCTTATTTTATGCAAATAAGTGGTAAGACTTAAAAATAAGTCAAATCAAAGAGGCTTTCATAAGAAATGCAATTCATTTTTAGATGAGGCTTAATTATTTTAAGCAAATAAATCGTAAACCTCAAGAAAATAAGATGAATGAAGCAAGCCATTATGGATCACCGAACCATCCAATCGTCGGGTGGTCATTGGAGCACCTATCTCTACATTTCCAAATCCACCATGCAACTACCATTCGCTTGCTCAACCATTCATTACTTCTCCAACTACCCCACGATCCACCTATCTCATCATTTGTTAACCCTCCAAAAACTTTTTGTTTTTTATCTTTCCATTCTCCATCTAAGGCTGGAATTCAAAAGGATCCCACCATCCCCGTTAAAAGGATGATCATATATACATCCCCGTACTTATCATTACATCTATGCAATCGGCGAAAAATCATACCCGTCGATGGACCCATATTCTATGCAATTTAAGAATATCTTAATCACCAACTCCACACAAACGAAATTGTATCCACACATAGCTTTTTTATGCTGTTCCCATTGTCGATTTTAATAATATTTGCTACTACGGACGGACGGAATGTATTGCTAACAACATGAAAAGTGGGTGGCGCTATCATTCATCTCTTGGAAAAATCTTCATTTTTTGTGGTGCTGCTATTCCCCCATCCGGCATGGTACAGGCGTCATAAAGCAAGGAGAGGGAGTAAAAAAGTAGATAATCTTGGGTCCGCGGCGTGCGGATAGAATTCATTCCCTCTCTATCATTACCAATCAAGTTAGTCGTAAAAGGC
>JAYJMB010070499.1:9837-24135 GCA_036873735.1 Pouteria campechiana
TTAGGATTCGATGGTTCTTTAGCAAGCCAAAGGTGTGGATGTAATCTACCACATGCGGTAGTGTACTTTCCAAATTAATCACTAAAATAAGCAATTTAATAGTGTGTTTTCCAAATAAATCGCTACAATAAGTTATTATATTGTACGGCCGGCAGGTAGATCTAGAGGACTTAAACATCGGGGCATTTTTCGTATGGTCAACCTAAGCTTTTATTTGTTTATTTATTTCACTTCCAACAATTGTATGAGAACAATTCTAACTTTTATGTCCTATCTTTTTTTTGTCTTCCATCTGTGGCCACGATCTTGAGCATTGAACAAACCTACCTTTCAACATTGAAATTGATGCGTTGTCTTTAGGGTCCGTTTGTGATTTAGGAAAAGGGGAGACAGTATGAAATTAAAAAAAAAAAGAAAATTATTTAACACAATACAAATAATGATTGAAAATAGATTAAATAAAAATAAAATAGATAATAAGTCTTTCCATATAAAAGATGATAATTGAAAATATAAATAAGATGGGTGAAATAAATTTTTTAGAGTAAGTGGGATTTTACCCATATAACACTACAAAACCTTTGTCTTGCGATTTTAAGTCATAGGGGTGTAGTGAATATGCTGCGGGGTATGGTTGTGGGGTGCTGGACTAAGTTGCTGAATTTTGTATGGTTAGTATCGGATACAAGCAGGGCTGGCAAAGGGCTTGGTTAGTTGGTTTTGTGCCCATTCAAACAAGGTGTTTAGAGGCATAAAGTGTTTCTCTTGTAAGTTCTTTCACATCATTAGTGGAGTGTTTGGCTAGAAACTTCAAAGTACTTATATGTGTCGTAAAAGCTAAAATAGTGCGTTCTAGGAGAAGCAAATTGCTTCTCCATGAGCTTATCGTGTTAATGAATTTTAAGATAATATTACCCATTTTTCTCTCTTTTAAAAAATAATATTATAAGTATATAAAATTATATTCAAATATTCAGATACTATATAAATATTTTCACCATCAAAGTTTCAATTACTTTCTAACCAATATTTTTTTACTTATCTATTAATATTATTTTTTAAATTAAAAAAATAATTTTTATATTTTATATTTCTTTTTTATTTTAATTTTGTACTATGGTAATTAATTTCTAATATATACAAGGTGAATGATATTATTTCTTTCTTTATATTTAAAATTTTCTTTTTAAATAAAATTTTATAAAATTTTTATTTGCATATTATATTAAACTTTCATGAAATATAATTATTTTATCATAAAATATGTATTAAAATTATGATATTTAAAATATTTAAATAATATTATTAAGTATCTTTTATTTGAAAAAGAAGTTTGATGTAAGTAGAATTGCTTTAACTAGTAGGAATTCATTAAAATCCTTTGTAAAATAAAAATTACTTATGAAAACATTAATCATATATTAAATCAAAATTTATAAAAACAGTGCTAAGATTTAAGTAAGCACTTTGAAATAAATATTAAATAAATAATATTTATATTTTTTTAAAATTATTTTTCAAGATTTGGTAAATAAGCCCTTAGCCTCACTCATATGAAATTTTCAAAGTAAAAAATCGATTAGACTATTAATTTTATGGAGACTTGCTTTCATGATCTACAAAACCCAACAAAATATTGTAAGAATATTACAAGAAACTAAGAATTAGACAGCTTTTCTTGTTCATCATACATATTATGTGAAAAAAAAATAGAAATAGTCAAACATAACTTGAGTTTGAATTTAGTCCTTTTCCTTCCTAATAAGTGCAAGTGTTATTGATTATATGACCATATTCTAATATAACAAAATGTTGGTTGGGTAATATATATTTTGTAATATTGGGAAAATATTTGACAAGATCCTGTACCTTATAGATTGATGTATTTAATTTGAGAAAACCTTAAAAGTATGATTAAAAAGGATTTACATCTATGGTAGGGGTGAGATAAGGATTTCTTAATCCAATTTTGGGTTAGTTTAAAGATTTGCTTGGAGTAACACAACAGAAAATATAGTAGGGATAAAAAATTAAAAAGTTTGATATATACGGAAAATAGAATAAGATAAAGTAGTGTAACGGGATAAAAAAAAAAGGAATAACAATTATGGCGAAAAAAAAGTAATAAGAACAACTTTTTGAAAAAATACAACAATAATGATGAAAAAAATAGAAACAATGATTGAATAAAACGATGTTAACTTGAATTTTTCCTTAATGATTTGAGAATTAAGCTTCAACTCGGGTTGATTGGAGCTAACATGGCTAGGCAAATTGCAATCCATGGTTTACCAAATTGTGATCCTAGGCCTTAGCTGAGCCCTTGAAAACAATATGCCTAGGCTCAATTAGAGGAGTTGCTTTTGGGCCTCACCCAAATCAGCTCAAAAATTCATAACATGCCAGTTTGTCATGTATACATCTGAATCTTTTCATGGGTTATTCATGGATTCAGAAACGGACCAAAAAATGATATTGTAGATCTTTTCAACCTGTTGGATGGTTAAACTCTGGCAATCATGCTAAGGTTGAGTTGTCAAATCCCAGCTAAAAAGTGCACTTCCAAGCAGAGCTTGTGGCCCACTACAATAATTCTCTGCTGAGTGGCTAACAGGTCTTCTGAATTTCAAGCCTCTTCTCCTCCCGAACCACATGCATGATGGCCCACCTTTTTGATGGCTTGGACATCTTCCAAGTCCTGCTTGATTACGACTGTATGGGCAAGACACTCAATGGAAGTGTAGCGGAATAGCAGCAGTCGGGAGCAGCATACGCAGCAGATAAAAGAGAGATTCCCAGCGCATTATCTTATCCACAACCTATCCCTCAGTTACGCTGAGTTTGTCTGTAGCCCATTTCCCAACGTTCCATTTCATGGTTGAAATTGAAAGCCCACCCCGGATGTTTGGACAATCAATATGGACCTCAGAAAATTCGGAAATGGACTGTTGATTACTCTCTCTCTCTCTCTCTCTCTCTCTCTCTCTCTCTCTCTCTCCCCAAAACAAAAATCATGGGTTATTATCTTGCTCACTAGTCTTCATTGTTCTAAGCACTAAATGGAGTTGATGATTTCTGTCAAGCCTTCATCCAAAACAAAATCAGGGATTATTATCTTGCCTATCAGTCTTCTAAGACCACTGTCCAGCCTTCATCCCAGAAGCAGACCCATTTCATGTAATACACCATAGACGTTGTTCTAGATTGCTGCAGCGGTCGCCTTCGTACAGTTGCATACAGTGGATGTGATGATCTTCCTCCATGATTTAATAGGTGATGATTGTGGTGGTATATGATGTTTGGTGTATTCTCTCTTTGTAGTGCTTTTTATGTGGATTTCATGATGTAATCGTCATGACCAAGATGGGTTTTCATGTGTTTAATTGATGGCATGGATGGTGACGATGATCAGGATCATGGTGTGAGGACAACGTAAATGAATGGTAAAATGATTAGAGCTTCGGTGCTTCAACATGCTGAGCTTTTTATAGAGAAGGAGAAGCCCATCCAAATCCCACAACTGAAACAAAAGGAACAGGAATGCTTCTTTTCAGTGCAGAACTGCAAGAACATGGATGAATTCAAGCAGCTTCATGCTCAGAACCTCAAGCTTGGGCTCACCCATGATGGTTTCATGGTTCGCAATCTCGTCAGTGCTTGTGCTCTTTCCGAATGGGGCAGTATGGATTATGCCCGCCTAATTTTCAACGAGATCGATGAGCCAGGGACATTTGATTTCAACACTATGATCAGAGGATACATCAATGACAACAGCCCAATTGCTGCAATCCTCTTGTACAAGGGAATGCAGGAGATGGAAGTGAAACCAGATGAATTCACCTACCCACCTCTTCTAAAGGCCTGTGCAATTCTATCGGCTGTTCAGGAAGGAATGCAGATACATGGACATGTCTTTAAATTTGGGTTCCAATCTGATCTTTTTGCACAGAACAGCTTAATCAACATGTATGGAAAATGTGGGGAGATTGAGCTTTCGAGGTGCGCGTTTGAACAGATGGAGTTCAAGAGTGTTGCTTCATGGAGTGCCCTGATTGCAGCGTATAACAGAATGGACCTGTGGGATGAATGTTTGGGACTGTTTGAGATGATGAGCAGTGAAGGTTGGAGAGCCGATGAGAGCACATTGGTGAGTGTCCTCTGTTCTTCTGCCCATTTGGGTGCCTTTGACCTGGGGGGATCCATTCATGGATTCCTGATCAGGACTATTTCTGGGCACAACATCATAGCAGCAACAGCATTGATCGACATGTATTCCAAATGTGGGAGACTGGAGAAGGCACTCTGTATCTTTAACAGCATGCCCAAGAAGAACATAGTGACTTACAGTGCAATGATATCAGGCCTTGCCATGCACGGAGAAGGCGAAACAGCCCTATGCCTCTTTTCAGACATGATTTCGAAAGGAACAAGGCCTAATGATGTTGTGTATATTGGTGTCTTGAGTGCTTGCAGCCATGCTGGGCTCATCGATGAAGGTCTCCAAAGCTTCGACAGAATGAGATTGGAGCATCGAATCACGCCCACAATTCAGCACTATGGATGTATGGTCGACATGTTGGGCCGCGCCGGGAAGCTCGGTGAAGCTTATGAGCTCATCAGGAGCATGCCTATGGCTCCTAACGATGTAGTATGGCGCTGCCTGCTTAGTGCTTGTAAGGTTCACAACAACATGGAACTAGCAGAATCAACTAGCAGACATCTGTTTGAGTTGGAGCCACCTAATGTCGGCGACTACACCCTCCTATCAAATATATACGCTCAGAATCAAAGATGGGATGCTGTTGCAAGAGTGAGGATGGACATGTTCTGCAGAGGCATAGAACAAACACCTGGTTTTAGCATGGTGGAAGTCAAGGGGAAGCCGCATAAGTTTGTTTCCCAGGACATGTCACACCCCAGGAGCCATGAAGTGTATGAAATGCTGCATCAGATAGGCTGGCAACTGAAGTTCGATGGCTACTCTCCCGATACATCCCAAGTGCTGTTCGCTGTCGACGAAGAAGAGAAGCGGCGGCTGCTCCGCGGCCATAGCCAGAAGCTGGCGATTGCATTCGCCCTTGTATCCACAGGGCAAGGCTCACCAATCAGAGTTGTCAGGAACCTTAGAATGTGCAATGATTGTCATACGGTCACGAAGATGATTTCCAAAATCTTCGAGCGAGAAATCTCCGTCAGAGATCGGAACAGATTTCATCACTTCAGGGATGGGAGATGCTCATGTGGAGACTACTGGTGAATGGAGTCTTTGTAATCAAAGCTTGTAAACAATGGCTGCTACAAGACCCTTTTTTCTGATTTTTTCCTCCACCTTCACTTCAGGTTGCCACATTTTTGTTCTGGGCAATTAGCTACATTAGCAATTAGTGGATGAACTGTTTCCCCCCAAAAATGAGAAAACATAGTTAGACCATATTTGGCTGCAAAAATTTCTGAACGAATTGCAGAAGTTAGTTCAATGAAATTGAAATGACCAACTTTGAGTTAAGTGTTTTTTAATCTTTTGTCAATGGGTAGAGCAAAATCAAGTTTTTGTATTCAAATATAATGCATTCAAAATCTGTGTTAGGATATTAATATATTTTTATTATCTGTCCAACTATAATTGTGATTTTCTAACAAACATTAATGGTGGTGAAGGTATATTTGAAATATATGTCGAACCCGTTAAACCGATTAGCATTTGGTTCACACTAACCAATTGGACCGGATGAATCATTTTTTTAATTAAAAAAATTAATACAACATAATTTTAAAAAATCTAAATCATAGATATTAATCTAAATATATAAATTTTTTATTATATTATTTTAATTTATTAAAAATATTATAAGTAAAAGAAATTACTATTAAACCAAATGGGGCTAGATCAAATCGGTTGCACCCAGTCCAACGGCTAGTTTGGTTAGATTCTTATACAATGGTTTGGATTATTGTAAAAGGGGTGGAAAAGTAATAAGCCTATTATTATCTTTTCTTGATATTTTAATTATCTAATAAGTCTTTCTTTCTTGATTACTGTCTATATTTTTAATTGTTATTTTTTATTTTCTATTCAAAAGATTTATCTATTTTATTTCTATACACTTTCTTTTCAATCATTAACCTGTCATATAAATCACTCTCTCTTTTCCAAATTCCTTCTATTTTAAATATTTTTTTCATCCTTTTTTCATTTATACAAACATTTCTTGAAAAGGAAGAAATGCAATATTACTATATTAGGCATATATTCAAATTATCTTTTTTATCTGTTTTTTTAATTAATCTTATCAAGCGGCGCAGCTCCGACGAGAGCGCCGAACTGCCCAAAAACCCTGAGGTCTGCTTCGCAAGCGGCGACTAGGGTTTTAGAGCACATAAAAGCAGAGCTCGAATCCTTCTCCAAATCCGACCATTTCTCTCTCTGTAAATCTCTCATCCAAAAATGCTTCGAATATACCAATGCTGCAGCTACAGAACTCGCCGAAAAGCGGTTGCTTTAAGAATTTTGGATTGTCGCGACATCGACGTTGCACAGAAAGCTTCGAGCGGAATGTGGGAAATCCCTCGCTTTCAATCTCTATAGAATCCACCATTGCCGACGTATTCTACCTTAAACCCCATTTCCACCCATCTCCCTCTGTTGTGAATTTCTGATGTTGCCGTGCGGAATGCCGGAGAAATCCAAAAGCTCACTTTGCTGCCAATCTCTCGTTTTCTTTGTATTTGAGAATCGCAGATGATAGTGAGATGGAGGCGAATGCTGACAACGTCGGACCGAATGCTTCCGAACCGATGTCTGAAATCGCTTGAAAGTTTGTTCTTTTCATTCAAATCCGCTCCCGAGAAAGAATGCAAATATCGTAACGCTTCTGGTTTTCCTGCAACACGGTTCATCCTCACTCCTCAGGTTGTAGAATTGACTCTATCTCGCTGTCCTTCTGATATTCTCTCGTTGAGCTTTTTCTTGTGGTGTGCTCGCCAGCCTAACTATTTCCATGATCCCCGATCTTTTGATTGCATTGTTCCAACCGTGGTGCGGCTTACAGGTAGGTTTGAGTCTGTGAGGGAAATTACTGGGGAGTTGGAGAGAATTGGATGTTACACAAAGGCACAAACTTTCCTGGTTTTGCTGAGAATCTTTTGGTGCGGGGGTATGTATGGATTGGCACTCGAGGCTTTTCATGAGATGAGCAGCTGTGGTTTTGTTCCTAACACTTTTGCTCGGAATATAGTCATTGACATTCTGTTCAAGATTGGGTGTGTTGATTTGGCGTGGAAGGTTTTGAGGGAGACCCAGTTCCCAAACTTCTTGACCTTTAATACAGCAATTTGCAACCTCAGCAAGCTGAATAATTGCTTGGGTGTGCTGGTTGTTCTCAGGTTCATGATGAGAGAAGGGTTTTTTCCTAACAGCGGGACCTTTTCAATGGTCATGAACTGTTTCTGCAAGGCTGGGAGGTTAGTTGAGTCCTTGCAAGTGTTGGGTCTCATGATCACTTCAGGGATTCAACTATCTGTTACCATTTGGGGTATACTGATTGATGGGTTTTGTAAGGCAGGTAGAATTGATTTTGCAAGTCAGCTATTAAGACATATGGTTGATAGTAGTTGCTTCCGTCCTAATGTTGTAATATACACTTCTTTGGTTAAAGGATTCTTTGAGGCTCAAATGTTTGACGAAGTACTTGATATATTGGATATAATGGAAACTCAAGGATGCCAGCCTGACCTAGTTCTTTACAATGTGGTAATTGACTCTCTCTGTAAGTTAGGGATGTACGATGAGGCAGTCGATGTCGTCAGTCAATTACTTGAGAAAAATCAAAGACCAGATTCATATACCTTTAGTTCTCTACTCTCAACCATATGTTCATCCAGGAACTTTGTTTTGTTACCTGCATTAGTAAGAGGATTTGATGTAACAGCTGATCTCATGGCTTGTAATTCCCTTCTAAATGTCTTCTGCAAGGCTGGCTTCCCATTGAAAGCTGTGGCATTCTACGATAATATGATTGATAGAGGTTTTACCCCAGATAACTATAGCTATGCTGGATTGCTAACTGCACTTTGTAGAGCCGGATTAGTTGATTGTGCAGTGCATGTTTATCTTGGGATTATCACAAATGGTTCTGGTTTAGATGCTTATGTCCACACAGTGGTATTAGATGGGCTAATAAAGGCTAGGAAGTTTCATAGAGCCATTGGATTGTTTAGGAAGGCTCTTGCTGACAATCAATCAGTTGATTCTGTTACTTATAATGTAGCTATCCACGGACTTTTCAAGGGGGGTAGATTTGGAGAAGCTTGTAGATTGTTTGCTCAAATGAAGGAGGATGGTTTCATGCCAAATATTTACACTTACAATGTTATGCTCTGCGGCCTCTCTAAGACGAGAAATATGAATGCTGTTAAGTGGTTGGTCAAGGACATGGCAGATGCTGGTATTCAACCAGACTCCACCTCATTCAATGCATTGATTGGTATACTGTCTAAGTCTTCGCGTGTGCAGTCAGCTCTTCGTCTATTCATCAAAATGCATAAATTGGGAATGAAGCCAAAGAAGGCCACTTACATCTCATTGATTAAAGGTCTTAACCGATTCGCAGATGTTGATGATGTACGTCTGTTACTGAAGTATTATCTGGAGGATGACGATGTTGTGTTTGTAGACAGTTCAGGTTCTGACCTATACCAAATGCTTCTCTCACACAGTGAAGCCTTGGGAGTATTCTGTAAATTGACTGGGAACCCATTAAGAAAGAGTACAGAGCTTGAAGAGAAGAACAGAGAATCTATACTCTGCACATAAGCCCTACCAGCAGTTGCCATCAGAGTTGGGTCCTATCTCATGCATTGACCGAGCCGCCTTTATGGGTTAAATGCTGAAAGCATCCTAAAGGTACTGCCAGAATTGCTATTATATTGTATAGAAAGAAATGCATGCATTTTGGGTCACTCTCTCTCTCTCTCACTCTCTCTCTCTCTGGGATAGTGGTGGAGCTAATATTGGCAATTTACCCACATATTGAGACCTTTATGCCAAACTAAATTAAGTACACTTAAAGATGGTTGGATCAGAGTCAGACTGATCTCAGTGCATATCAGGAATGAATTAGAACCAAAATGGTAAGCTAGTAGTCTGACTGATTCATAATTTGTCTTTAAATGCAAGTTCATGAGTTTAGTATTGAGTATGTGTTTGAATGTAAGTTCATGAGTTTAGTACTGAATATGAATTTGCATTTAAAACCTTTTCTCTCCATTGCTTTCTTTTGTTTCTTTAAATGGTGGTCTATGACAGCTGTTAAGGTCAACCATTTTATGGGACAAAAGCATCGTGCATTCATGAAACATGTTTTTCTTAGACAAGGATGTTGACATGGATGACTACTAAGATGTTGACGATGGAATTTCATAAGAATTCATGAGGACTAAGCCCTAGTAGGTAAGAAAGTAAGGCTTATGATAATAGATACAACAGATTTGGATGACTTGGCATTTACATTAGAGAGAAGGAACTATACCATTTGGAATGTAGGAGTTCGCTCTGGTTGGAAGCCTTAAAAGGGCATATGGGAAGGTCCAAAAAGATTTGTCCATGTGGATGTTGGTTGTTGTACACAATTTTAAACTTTCTATATCATTGTTTAACTGAGGATGTGGTCCAGCCCTTATCACCATGGTCCTTAAAGCAAACTGCAGGACATAGTTCATTTAGCTGTAAGTTGGAGTAATACTTAGATTCTGCTGATGGTGAATGGAATCCATCTTGTTGACCTTTCCAACTTTGGATGTTTTCAGGATCTTACGACCATGACAATAACATTTGCTCCAGACAACAGAGACTATATTCTACTAGGCATGCTAACTGTGTGGCCAAAACTTATCTATTGGATGATATTGTAAGGTTGGTTGATAGACTTTGGTTGCTACAAGTTGTCTGATTATTTATCTTGGCAGAATGGTCGCCTGACTTGTCAATACCATTAGCAGTAACTCCCACATTTCAGCTTGTTGCAATTTTTGTGGGCAGTTTATGTTGCATCTTTACAGAATGTGGTGGAAATTTTGCAGGATCAGGTGCAGGAATATCTCTTTTGGCATATTTTCACATGGAGTCATTTCAAATCAGATGGCAAAAGGTTTGATTCAGTTCTCTATGCTGCCCACTACTATTTCTTTGTTTGTGGGGTTGCTTAGATGTTTGTTGCACTTATAGATATCATTTTGGTGCAGTGACTAGGGGTGTTCATGGGCTCGGGTTTAGCCCGAACCCACCCAAACCCGCCCCTACTTTCACTAGGGTTGGGCGGTAAATTTTTTAAAAATTCAAACTGGTTAGAGCTCAACCCGAACTCTACTAAATGATGGGTTTGGTCTGGGTTCAGGTTTCGGGTACCCGAATCGAACCTGGTCACTGTTAAAAAAAAGAAAGATTATTTATAAAAAAATTATATCTATTTCATCTTATTCTCTCTAATTTCTTTTTTTATCCTTGTGGTTAAATATACTTTTAGGTGATAATTTCTTTTTACATATGCTAGATGATAAGCTTACTTCACCCAAGCCTATCTTGTGGGAAGTATTCCTAGTAATAAGTTTTAGCTTTTGTTTAAAATGATATCATTTATTATCCTAAAAGAGGGCACTAGAATCTACATATATCATTTGGGTCTTTTTCGTTTTGCAAATGGAAATCATCCTTAGTGTATTTGGTGGTAATGCATCAATAAAGGAACATTAAGAAATCTCTTCACGTTTGTCAACTCCTAGCTGAGATAGAACATGTTTATTAGACTATTAATAAATATTGTGACAACGATTGTTGATCAATTAGACGCGGCCACCATTCACCTTTCCAACATTTGGAAGCAAATTGTTTGCATTCATTGCACTCCATATAGGAAGTCTTTCTAGATTTTTTATCTATTCTTTATTATTTAGGTGTGTATTAAAAACCTGAACCCGAACCAAACCCGAAGGGTTAGGGTAAGGGTTAGGCAAAGGTTTTAAAAGTAGGGTAGGGGTTAGGGTTGGACACATATTTTACATGTAGGGTTAGGGTTGGGCAACCTTTAACCCGAACCGAACTCGGCCCATGCACACCCCTAGCAGTGACCATCTTCTCATGCTATAGATGACAACATCATGCGGAAAATTAAACTGACCGCAAGGAGATAGAGGCTGATAGATAAAATAGGTTTGGACATCCCTTTTCCTCTGGGATGTGGGCAATTCGTTAGCCTCCTTGGGTGAGCATTTGTATTGGAATATTTAATCCCTTGTGTTCATAATTAAAGGTTTCCCTTATATTTTTTTCCAATAAACTTATGTCATGAGGATTCTTTAGATCAGCTTATATTTTGGAAAATTTAATCCATTGCTTTAATAATCAGAGGTTTCCCCTCTATGTTTTTCAATAAGCTTTTGATTATGAACCTAATCACCTTCAACTAACAAATTCTAGTAGTTCCTGTTTAGTTCAAAGAATAAGGGAGATAAAGGTGTTTAAATTTTACCTTCTATTTACCCAACAAATCCAATTAAGCAAAGTATTCAAAAGGTATTCAATTCCTACTTTTTTCATAATCAACCCTATCTTTTCAATCATTATCCTCTCTCTCTCTCTCTCTTCACTCAAAAGCTTATTTTTTAATCATTACCCTTATCTTTCATCCTCATCATGTACTATGTCATCTTTATTCTCTTATATTATTTTCAGGCTACCTACTTCATACTTTATTTCCCTTTTACGTTTCTTATCCCAAACTAAACAGACCTATGATGATGTTTCCAACCTGCATGAATATGGGCCATTTGAGTCTTTTATCTTAAACCGTTGTCCTGATCTGTTAAAGAAATGTACAATTTTGTGACCCTGATCCCATTGGTCAAGTCTAAAAATATAAGAAACACTTCAGGTTTCATTTACATATTGAGATGCATTTTGGGGGCAAATTCCACGTACTCTTTGTGGATTAATGTTGGGTAGTCAGACACCTACTCCTATAAGTGTGGACCTGTTTTCACGAATTCTTAATTTAAAGAATTGCATTTTTTAAGACTGTTTTTGATGGTTTGAGAGGTTTTAGCTTTTGCTTTGAGCCATTGCCATGAGAGCCCATAGCATTGATGGCTTGTTGTCTTCTTCAGTTAAGTGGTTCATGCTCAGCCCTCTTGGTTGTTTTTCTAGCAGAACGAGAGACCTGTTTGATCTCTGCATAGAACTCATTGCAAACGTGGAGCTCTCTCATGTCAGATGGAAACTTGCAGTGTCAGCTCCGAATCTGAGCTTCACAGGATTTTCCATGGCAGCTGTCCAGTCAGTCCATTCGCATGGTGCTAATGATATGGTGTGTTATTTTATCATTTTCTTGCAGTTCTTATTGACTGGTTTTTTTTTATGATACTTGTCCATTCTGTGCATGACACTTGAATCTCTTTTTACAGCACTTATAAAATTTCTGTTCTTTTAAATTTCTAGAAAATATCAACACTTTGGTACTATTATCATGTTGATAAGGTGTCATCATGCATTGTTTGTAGCATCATTTCAAATCATCAAAATTTTTGAAGTTTTTCATCCTGCACATGCATACAAGAGAGAGACATCAGCACAGCCGACTGGTGGAACATCCAAGCTACTTAGTGACCCAGTGGCGGTTTGTTCAGTGAGCCATGAATTACAAAATTAAAGTTACTGGATTTAGAAATTTTGGCTGAATTTCATCAGAATCATGCATTTTCAGTTGGTTTCTAGGAGGAGACCTTAGCAGTGCTCCAACTTGATTTTTGGAATCAGAACAGGAGATATGCATTGTGGGAACCATCTGGTGGATGGCTGCAATCTAGCCTATGTAGATTTGTCTATTCACGAGAGCGTCTGAATTTTCAGTGTTGGAAGTGCATTCCACATGGATTGTGCAGCCTTATTGCATTAATGTTGACTTGATCATTTTTGTTGTTGTTGTCATTGTCTTGGGCTCAGATCAGTAATTCTCTACAATTTTGGGGTTACTAAAAACTGATTTGATTCATTTCAAAGATTGGAGCTTAATACTTTTAAATTTGGGCTTGTGCAGGGCATGCGGGGGATTGTTGACAATGTCCAAAAGCAGAATATTGAATGGTTTTGGGTCCACTGTAGTACATAGGTTCTAAGCTGACCATTAGCGCTATACATTTTAACTTAAATACTCCCAAGTTATTTTAGTCAGAAGACTATATAAGCCACACCTTTTGAAAATATATAAAATCACATGTAACATAGTATCGCTTAGATTCATTCACACGACTACTAAAATTAATCAAAATCATTGATTTCTACGAGAAAAATACTTTGAAAGGTATTGATGTTTGATTACATACTCATGGGTAATTACATACTCATGGTTGCAGCATATAGATAGAGAATTTCAAAGTATTTTTGTTTAATTACATAATTGTGTGTACAATAAACAGAGAGAGAACTTGAATGAGTTCATATTCATTCTCAAATAATTTCAATTTTGTAGCTCAAATTAATCTTTTAACGTGGATGATATTTAAGTTTTTATGTAAACAGGTTGTGCTAAGGATGGTGGTTAGCTTAGATCGTATAAAAATATCGTAGGGAGACCGGAGCCAAAAGGCTTCATTGAGATTTCAGTGGAGCCCACCTCTCAATCATGGTAGAGGATGTTTTTTCTAGTGAGGAGTGACCACTAAATGGCCCCATCAGTTGGGAGAAGGAACTTAAAGAGTGCAGAATCTGCAGATTCTCATCAATGTTGTAAGAATAAGAAGTAAGAAATTCTCCTTTAGAGGCCAAGTTCTGTACTTCGCCGAATGGGGAACCGTTTCTGTCTTCAGTTCTGTCTTCTCTAAATGCTGAATGGGGAATCGTTTCTGTCTTCTCAGCATGCACCACTTCTGCATCCAATGGCCAAGTGCCAAAAAGATTTTGATGTCTGTGGTTGAGATTCCGAAAAATTTATAATTCCATATGATGGGTTTTGATTCAATGCAACTGGTTTCGCTGAGTGACTCAGTGTAACTTTGGCATTTGAGGCCCAGCTTGATGATTCAATGCGATTTTCAATATAAACATTGCTAGTTTAGCTAAGACCCTAAACATCAGGTCTTGCTGAAGATTTAAATGTGGGCCACAATCGAAATCATTAGAGGGTGAATATTGGCTTCTAAAAGGGGTATTGATTCCATAATCTCGAGTATATTATGTACATTCTTTATTTTTCATATCGTGATACTTTGATAAGATTTAAATCAACCACCATGCTTGCTCTTATATATATA
>JAYJMB010070510.1:0-24134 GCA_036873735.1 Pouteria campechiana
TAGTCACGAAACTCCCCCATCTACTCTAGTGTCCCTACCATTCACAAACAGTTGCATGGCACAGTAGGCAATATCTTGTACTCGCAGCGCAAGCATAACAACATAGCCCCTTGCTTTGCTTTGTTGGTCCCTTACGGTAGCTCAAGAAGGGGAATGAATTAAGCTTTTAAAACTTTGGCCAAATTAAATATAATGGTGCTAAAATAAAATGAAGTAAATTACACAACACACTTTAACACTGGTTCTTATAGTGATTCAGCCCAACTCAGATTTCTACGCTACTTCTTTGAGTAAGTCTTTCCTACTACACTCAGGTTCCACTAACACTGATCAATAAACCGATCATATACACGTTGGTTTTTTGAGCTTACCAACCAATTGCTACAAACCTAGCAATTATTTGCTACTTGTTGTAATAAACATTATTGCACTGCAAGCCCCTTGCTTGCAGAAATATAAAGCAATAACAAATTACACAAATTAATTGCCTCTTACTTAGATAGTTTACACACAAATAAATATCAACTAGTAAATGATTTAATAATGAAATCAATGAGTTCAAACTCCTTAAAGTTCGATGAAGATTTGAGCTTTGAATGTTGATTCTGAGTTCTACATAGTGGGAGTTGAAACTTGGAAAAAAACTTAAAGTCTTATAAATGCTTATTTTATATTCATGCAATTAAATTTTTCTAGTGATTTGAATCCTCTTTTTATACTTTTGGTAGAGCTTTTAATCCTTAATGATTCCTTCTGGCAATTTTTGACCATTTTAGATTACGTTTCATACACTCAACATGATACACCTTATAAGCATGCTTTGGACTATCTGAAGTTAAACTTTGAATCATATAAAGGTCGGATGCTTTGTCAATTATCATTGTCACATTAAATTTCAAAGCCTTTGAAGCTCTCTTTCAGACCTTCTAAGCTTTGGATTGGTTTGAACTTCGTTCCAGCATAACTTTAGACCATCTGAACTTAGTCTCTCAAGGTTTGAAATTTCTTTTGGCCACTGACATTTCCAACGACTTTATTTTCCCTTCTAAAGCTTGTGTTTAACATCTAAAGCATCCCCTAAAGGACTTCCTTGCTTCTAGATAAACTTCTAATTGTTCCTTTTGACCTTTAAAGTATGGAGTTCTTATTTTGAAGTTTTTATGAAGCCTTCAAACGTAGCTTTCAGACATTCTAACGGCTTCAATATCTTCTGAACTTAACTTCTGAGAATTTCAGACTTGAAGTTCACCTCTGAAGTTCATGTCCACCATCTGAAGTATCCTTTGAACTTACTCTGAAGCTTTTAGAGTTAGCTTTTGTGCCTTCAAACTTGACTTTCATACCTTTTACATCTTTTGAACTTATTTTACTTGATTTTAAAAGTGTCTCGGTGCATCTAAATTTTTTTTCTAAGTTTAGAATTATCCTTCTTAGAGTATTTACTATTATTCTTCATCTGAAGTCTTGAGTGTGGTGGGTTTTAACTTGATGTGATGTTGTTTACATTTTTCATCGCTCTGAAATTACTTCCTAGGTGTAATTTACTTGAATTATTCATTTCTTTCTGCATCACTTAGGAATATAACTTGTTAGTACCTTAACTTTTCACTCATATATTTTCTCATCATAAAAACTTAGTTACTTAATCACATTTATCATCAAAATTAAACTAATCCAAGAGAGTTAGGCTTAACATGCTCTGCCTTTACAGTGCCACAACTGTAGCCTCCTTTGGGTTTCCATCTTCTCTGGTGACACGCAGGCGGTAGCTCGCAGATGCACGTGATGTTACCCCTCCTTTGCTCCCCCAACATTGTGTTTAACATCCCTGCCATGCACGAATAGTTGCGTAGGAGGCAATAGCCCCTTCCTCTGCTCAATCTTCACAGTGCCGTAGCCACATGCCCTTTTGGGTTTTCATCTTCTTTGGCGACACACAGACTATAGCTCATGGATTTATGTGATGCTATCCCTTCCTGGCTCCCCTAACTTTGCGTCTGGCGTGCTTGCCATTCTCAAATAATTACGCAATAGGCAACAAAGTGGGTCGAGTCTCTGAGTGGTAGGAGACAGGATGCTTTTGGCATTGGACTTGTTGCCCTCTATTATCGATTGCCAAATCAATATGATAGCGTGTGCAGAGTTTGTTAGTGTGGGAGGGATCACAGACATTGAATGATATTTTTAACCTTATTTATCAACCCAAATTCAACTAAAAATTGACCCAATTTTCTTAGGGTTGATTTAGGATTAGGGTTAGGGTTTTACAAATAGGGTTAGGGTTAAGTTTACCTCAACCCAAGTCAACCTGACTCGATTTACAACTCTAATATGACAATCATATTTGGCTAGGTGATCTCTTAGATTGATAGTTCCATCTTAATCCTCTATGGAGGGCATTTTAAACCATTTAGGCAATGGTTCATTCAGGATTTCTCTTATAAAAGGTGATTTCTATTGTTTGCCTTTGAGGAATCCGCTTTTCTAGTCCATCCATTCATTCATCTAAGAGCCTTTGCACTTCCATTTGCAAACAGGACTGGACTTCTTCCTTCTATGATAAACTACCTTGTCTTAGGATTAGTTTCAAGATAGTGTTAGTGAACATGGCAGGTTGATTAATGGCTCCTTCGTTTGTTACCTCCTCTAGAACTAGTGTAGATAAGGGAATTGTTGTTAATTGCGCTTCTAGAGCAGGGATGTCTAGTCTCCATTAGGGGTTGGTTCCAACATGTCCCCTATTCCCGCGGTGTACAATTGTATTTGATATTGGTCCAACCTTGGTTCTAGGGGTTTTGTAAGGAGGTAGCATAATTGTTGGGGGAGCTAAAGGTTGTTGTGGAAGGGTGCCTCTAAGGTAGCCGCCGGCAAGCACCCTCTCCATGAAATCTCTTTATTGTCACACCAGTTGTTGCATTATTTGTTACATTATGAGATTGTTTATCTACCTCAGCTGATCCAACAATCCTTCTATTGTTTATGCAATGTTATCCTGATCTGATGCAAGAGATGCATTGTCTCCTGTTGTGGGATTTGGAGGGGCCTTCATCTTACCTGGATGTCCGTCTAACATAGCTTTGCTTCATAAATGTTCCCACAGATGATACTAATATTTGGGCCATACTCAAATATGTCTCTAGATAGCCTCTATAAGAGTCTTGCAAGATAGGAAAAATTTAGAGGACATTGGAGTTGGTCCTGACATAAACACTTTGACGCTCAAGTTAGTAATAGGAATTTTAGAAGGGTTATGATAAATAAAGAGTGCTTTTGAATCTGAGAATGCATACCTGGTCCTTTTATATTTGAGCTTGGGTCAGTCATATGTTATTGTGCACGTTTGGGATGCATGCAATCCTTATAAAGAGAGGATTCCGTAATGGGTTGTAAGGAGGAACACACTCTAAATCTTGCTAGGGAAGCTGCTCAAATGTATCTCTTGGCTTGGCTAGGAATCCACCAGTCTTTAAGATAGGCTTGTTTAGAGAGGAAATCTAATGTGGCATATTGCCAAATAGCTATCTGCTGTTAAGATTCCCTATCAACGGTAAATAGTGACAATTTTAAAATGGTGAATGAGTTAGGTTTGTGAAGCTAGTTGTAAAGTCCTATGGTATGGCCATAAGTGAGCCCAATCTTAACTAAGTAGTCTTTTAAGTGGACTGCTCTAATTTGCTAATTAATAATTAATGTCAACAACCGGTAGAGGTGAAAATTAAAGCTTGAGGTAGCTAGCATTTTTGAGCTAGTCTTTTAGGTGGGAAAGAAGAATAACACATTTTGGGTATTTAAAAGTTTTTATTAGATTAGTATGGAACCCTAATAGTGTGATTTTGTTTGCAATTTATGTCAAACAATGTGGGTATTTTTATAATTTTTTCAAAAAAATAAGATATACTTGCAATATTGATGAAACTAAATGGGTATTATTGATTCTCAAGACCTACTTAGAGAGTATAAACCAACAACTTAGTTTAGAGGAGGTGCAACCTAGCTCATACCTACGAAACAAAGAAAAGAGTACTCATAAGTTTTGGTCCAAGATATCTACTCTAGTGCTTAAGTTAAAGGTTATTTAGGATAAAATAGAGTAGTAAGAGTGAGAAGATGATTGAGAAGTGAGAGATAGGGAAGGATTCAAGTATTTTAGAAAAGCTAAGTATCTATATCCCATTTATCCTTTACCTGGTCAGGTTATTTATAAGATTAGTGACTTGGTAGTGGATGCGCTTTTCGAATAGTGGGAAGATTTAAAAGTTAACTTGGACTATGCCAATGTTTAGTTTTTGGGGGCGAACTAGCTTCGTTCACACAGTGCAATGCTTAGTCTCCTATGCTAGTTGTCCATAAGTCGCTACTTTTTGTAACCTATAAATTGGATAAAGTCCCTTGTTATTCTCTATACAAACTCTTCGTTTCTTGATTTTCCTTACTTTCTCACTGTAATGACGTCATCATGCTCTTCTTCGAACTTTGGCTCTTCGGTAAATACTCAGGCACCTAATCTCGCATGAAAGATCGAGGAGCCGCATTCCGTCCTGTATGCAGAGTAAGATTGGGCTGCTCACCTATTAAAGCTTCTTATCAAGCAAATATAAGCATAGGAGGAAGATTGGCACTTTATGTCAAAACGTCATGATCTTATCTAGGAGGCAATCCTGAAGATAGATTGTTTCCAAAAAGACATTGCTCAATCCTTGAAGTACCATTAGGAAAACTTTAATTGAGCACAAGGCTTTTTGAAGGATGCTATTTTCTTTATAAAAAGTGGCACTTGTAGGCTTATAAAAGCTATCCTCCTTTTTGTTACTTGCTAGAATGAAAGAATACTTTTTCATTTAGTCATTTTATTTTCAACATTGGTTGTTTACTTTAAGCTTTACCAAGAAATCCTTGTTAAATAGTTTCAACTAGATTGCTCGCAACTCCCCAGTCATTCACATTGGGATTCCCTTGACTTGTTGCCTATTGAAGTTACCTTTTCGTAGAGTTCCTTGGGAGGGAATGCTTAATCACCTTGGCACTGTAACTTCAAAGGAGACATAGTTGAGTGAGTTACTATTGCAATTTTAACTTGCTGTGAAAGGTTATGTTTTGTATATCACATTATACAAGCCTGACTAAGTCTTAAACTCTTATTAGTGCAACTTATTAAACTATTTGCAAGTATCTCGCAATTATCTTCCTAAAGGTGGGTATCTCACCTAACTTATTCCTTGTTGATGTAGAGGGAGATTTTTCATTAAGTTATATGCACGCTAGTTTATCATTTAATACTTTTTGGTTGGTGCTCTGGCATGTCACATCGTTTGCGTCTCATTTAATGTTCCATAGTGGCAATTAGGGGCCCTTTACACTTTCTAATGATTTTCCCATCCCTCAATGTCCCTCATTTTGATTTGATATTTAGCTACTCATAAATAAATTGTTCATATTATTATCTATCTTTAGAAAACATATACTTATTCATTTTCATTCATTTTATGATTAATAACACTTATATTATATCATTGGCATGTTACTTTCTTTTTACCTCATTTTATTTTATTTTTATTTTAAATTTTTTTTACCTCAAACCATGAGTAGATCTACATGGAGCTGAAGGGCGACTGTCCCTCCCTCATAGTTTGAAAAATATTTAGCCTCGTTGAAAATTTGAAATTTTTTTATGGTATGTTTGGTAATGGGGTGGAGGAAAAATGATGCCGTTACAAAAGCGGAGGGAAAAGAATTCTCAATTGGGTGGGAATGTGTTTTTTATGAAAATAATTGAATGTTTGTGATACTTGAAGTACATTCCATATTTTTTTTATGTTGACATAGCAATGAGACTGTCTTAGACTTGCCATTTCTTGCTACATGATCACAAATAGTTATCATATCATTTACATTATATGATAGGCGTTGCCATGGAAACCGAATAATTTATTAAAAGATAAAACATTTATGTGTCATACTATTTGGTCTACCTAAGCATTGACCTATAATCCTTTTGTACTTAGACCTTTTGTAATTTGTACTTACACCTTTTCTAATTTAACTATAATATGGTTAAATGAAGGATTAATCACATTCCTGGTTTGGAACATAATTTTGTGGATTTATATACACTGTGACATATGATGCATATGCACAAATCATGCAACCACGTATTTGGATTAAAAATGGTCCACTTCCAACCACATGGACAGATTTAAGAGGGGATCCATCTTAGTTTTGGTTATGAATATTATTTTCACCTGACCCTGCTACGTACATGCATATTGGAGTTGCCAACTGTTTTGGATCACTCTTCTAATATTCAAAAAGTGGAAATATTCTATTCAACAAATGTGATTTAAAATGAGAAGCCACTCCAAATGCATGTGGGAAGTTCATGGTAACTGATGAGGTAAATCAATTCTTCATGCAACTATCCTAGAATGGAAATAATTAATAAAAACTAACTTAGAAACTATAAACTATACTAAATAATGGATTACAGGAGAAAAGACATCCCAATAAATTAATATAACCAATCTCAACTATGTAAAAGATATACTTGTGTAGATGAACAGTTGTAAGTAGTAATAAATATGTTCAATAGTAAATGTTCCAACAAATTTTCACAAGCATGCTCTTGTGTTGGAGATAAACTTGTGAAGATATGTAACCAGTGATAAATATATTCAATAGAAAGTATTCCAATGAATTAGCACAAACATTCCCCGATATAAGAGATACACTTATGGAGCATTTTAACAAATTAAGTTAGGCATTCCCTTATGTGAGAGATACACCTGTGAAGATGGACAGTTGTAAATATTGATAAATATATTTAGAAACAAGGATTTAAGCTAATGTAAGCTATTGCAATTTGACAAGCAATTGACAATAGCAAGCATCCTATGTATGACGTCATAGGCAAGCATTTAATTAAAGGATATTCCTTAACCACTAAATAAAAGACTATGAAGTCTATCATGCCAAAGTCTGGATCCATATCATAGATAAATGCACAATAGTAGAAGAATCATCGGTTTAGTCAAGCTACGGAGACTATACAAGCTTCTTACCATATTTTATATAATTACAGCTCGTGGCCTTTTTCTCAACATCTTCCGGCTCGCCAAGTTTAACGTATTTATGCATCTTGATCAACCTTGTGATCGGGTAAGGGGCAATTATAAGCACTCGAAAAGCTATTGACTTTTGGGTGCGCCTCAGACCAAGCGGCACAAATACCCCACACACATCCAAAAAAAACAACATAGAATCATGGTATAATTGAATCTTGTAAAGCAGCGGGCAGAGTAACAAATATTGTATATTCAGAGAATATAAGGAAATAATGACATAAAACAAAGTTGAATATAATATTAAAGTTTAAATATATCTCAGTAATAAATCACACAACTTGAAATGCCCAACCTATGTTATAGCCATAAAAGAACATAAAAGTACATCAACAATATGTGAAATAAGCAAGAGTATTTATGACTCCTAAGCCGATATAACTAAGATGGAGTGTGATGGGAACCATCTTTGATATAGAGAATCTCAAGAGTGGCATATGCAATCTTGCATATTTATGGCATGTAGTTTTGCGTTAATACACAAAAGTGTTAGTTGTATATGAATATTTATCAAAATACATATACATGACAATGTACTCTTTTGTGGAGAAACCTAGTTTTTCCAGAACAAGCATAGCCTTGACGTGTATTTCTTACCAAATATTCTTTTCCAATTTTCTCTTTAGAAGCTTTCAAACAATTGACTACCTATCCTACCAGTTGCTCTATTGGGTGAAAAGTTCCTACTTCACATTCCTCTCATGTAATTTTTTTTGACCACTGAATTGTTTTTTTATTATGTTTTGATAGTAGCCACTAATGCAACAATAGATGGCATGTTAAATGGCCTATGATCGAAAGATTAGTCATTGAACATTTCCTCGTCATCATCAATATCATTTGTCATAGACGAGGGATTGGTGTCTATAGTAGTAAGAACGGAATCATCACCCATATCATGTAGGTCTTCACCTATACCAAACTCCCCATTCTCACCTTTTTCCATAAGGATCTCATGCAAATCATCATAGCTCTCTGAACTCCTCGAAATGTTTTGAACTTAATATCTTACTGCTGAAGAGAGAAATATAATATTAATTAGCTCACCTGAGTTAGCTGACATATAAAGAAATAAAAAAGATAGTGAACAAGTCCCTGCTATTTATTAGACCTTCCCAAACTTCTCGAGAATATTGAAATATTCATTTGTCACTATCTCAACCCATGCCACTAGTTTTCAGTAGTTATAATGAAAATTATAAGTTTGCTTGAGGGTTTTCATTGGGTACATTACTTTATCTACTAGTGGGTAGATATTGTGACGAATGGTTAATTCCCTTACAGCCTCATTATAATTTCCTTTTTTCATGCAACTTCCAAATATCGGTTCAAGTTTTACAATACCCTTGTCAATAATCAATCATGCTTAAATCTCCAACAAAATGTTATTCCCCCTATGTTACCTAATTTGTTAGAAATTACCAAATTTGCAATCATCACCATTTGCACAAGGTACCAAATACATTATTAAAGCATTTAAACACTATGAGTATTGAAAGATATAATATCATCATTTGGAACAACATAAAACAATTAAAAAGTCCATAGATTTAGTGTTAGATAATAAAATACAGTGCTATTAACATATGATCCAAATCATCATTACTTTATACTAACATTTAACCATGAAAAGTTGATCATCATAATGTTATCTTGATAGTCATCCCACATATGATATATAACTTCCTCCTATTTTTCTTTCCACGCTTGTTGAGTAGCTTCAAACACCCCGTGTATCATTGCTATTGAAGGAGGCTCTTTAGGCATTTCTAATGCCTCATCAAGCTCGAATTTGGGTGGAGGATTAAGACTATCAACAAATGTGATAAAATGTTGAAACACCGCATAGGCCAAGACAATACGTGCTTATGTAGGAAATGGATAGAAAGGTGTTTTATTCAAAATGGAGAACCTTTTTTTTAGATGCCAATAAGCACTTGATTGCAATTTTTAATTATGAATGCTTATAATTAAATAATTCTTTATAATTATCTGGCTTTCATGCTCTAGATATTTATTTAATGGTTCCTAGTGCTATGGTATGGTGCCATAAAGCTAGCCGAATGAGCTTAGCTGACATCTATAAGGTAGTATTTACTTGCAAATATGAAATATGCATTCATGTGTTCTCTTTAATAAATATTTGTAATGTTATTCATGTTGGTCCCTTACTTATGGTAGCTCAAGAGGGGGCTGATTTGAGCTTTAAAAGCTTTTTCCAAGTAAAAAATATGGTGCTGAAATAAAATGGACAAATCACACACAACACTTGAGCACATAATTTTTATAGTAGTTTTGGTCCTTCTGGGTTCCTACTCCACTTCTTTGTATTAGTTTTCCTACTACACTCAGGTTCCACTAACACCTAATTAGTACTCTGATAAAAAATACACTTGTTGGTTTTCTCGAGCTCTCCAACTAACTCTTACACTTTCTAGCAAGTCTTTCCTACTTGCTTTAAAAAACACCAATAGACTTGAAAAAAAAAATCTAACTTGTATAGATGTATGCCTCTTACTTAGGCTGTTTATACAAAATTTAATGCAAAATAATAAATAATATGACACTTAATAACAAAGAATTCCAACTCCTAAATAATAATTAAAGTAATGGTGTTGAATGTTGTATCAGAGTTGTGTGCAAGTGAAGTTGAAAGCTTGAAAGAAAACTAAAGTAAATGCTCATTTAAATCTTTTAATTACTTAGATTATACTTTCCAATGATTTGAATCTTTATTTATATTGCTGGAAGGGTACTTAGCCATTGATTACATTTTATAGCAACTTTTTGACCATTCTGGGTTATATTTTTAACACGCTGCACAAATTTCCTTGTTATGTAGCTTCAGATCCTCTGAAGTAAAGTTTCAAAGCCTTTGAAAGTCAAGCACTATCGATTATTATTGCCACATTTAATTTTAAAGCTTTTGAAGCTCCCTTTCAGACATTTTGAACCTCGACTAGTTTGAACTTCTTGATAGCTATACACTTCAGATCCTCTGAAGACTATCTTAGATGTTTTGAAGTTCCTTCATGTGCATTGACAGATCCAATGACTATTTTCTAGCCTCTAAAGCTTGAAGTATGTATTCTAAAGCATCGTAAAGACCTTCCTTGCCTCTGAACTAAGTTCAGATTATTCCTTCTAAACTCTAAAGTGTAATGGTCTTCCTCTAATGTTTTGAAGTTATTTAGACTCAACTTTCAGACCTTCTAAGCTTCAATTTGTTCTAAACTTGTCTTCACTTGACTCCAAAAGTATTCTTGTGCATCTAAAATCCTTTGAAGCTTGGCTCTACCATCTAAAGTAACTCTAAAGGGATTCCTTACTTTTGAACTAAGTTCTATTCAATCTTTTTGATCTCTAAAGTATGGACTTCTTCTTCTGAAGTAACTCTGAAGTTTCCAGACATGACTTTCAAATTTTCTGAACGTTGTTACATCTTTTAAATTTATTTTTCTTGATTTAAGAAGTACTCTAATGCCTTTGAAATCCTTTTTTAAGTTCAAATATATCTTTCTTAGAGCATTCACTTATTTTTCTTCCTCTGAAAATTAAATTATGGTGGATATCAACTTAATATTATCTTGAAAACTTTGTCCATCACTTTGAAGTTACTTCCCTAGCTTAGTTAACTTATTTTAATCATTTATTTATGCAATACTTCGGAATGTAACTTGTTAGTACCTCAATATTTTACTTATGCACATGCTCAGCATCAAAACTTAGTTGGTTAATCACATTCATCATCAAAATTAAGCTAAATTGAAGGGTTAAACTTAACAATTCTTATCTAAAATATTATCCTTAACTAGTAAAAATGGTAAACCGATTTCATTTTTGGTTGAACGCTACTTGAAAGACTCTAGTATTAGTTGCAGTTTCCTCTCACCTAGCAAGCACATATATAAATCTCATATTAAAGTCACATATAGCCATCATACTCTATGATAGTTGCTTATGCAATAAGGCCTATTTCTAAAGGCATTCTAATTGTCAATTGATGATGTTGTTAAAATACGAGTATCATCTATCACTCTAATACATCCCTAACATATTCATCAATAAGTTATTGTTATTATGTCATAAGAAAAAGCTTATTGTAACACCCCCAACTCTACCTAATGTTAAGTATTGTCAGCTTTGGGCCCACCAGATCCCACTGGCACACAGAGCCTGCACGATTTTGCCCATATAGGCCTACTCTTCTGGCTTAAAAGGCACCGCATAATGACTTGCCATAGTTCATATTCGAACCTCTGATCTCAAGTCATATTAGTTTCGAAACCAACTCTAATACCAATAGAGCCTACTTGGGCAAACGTGCCAGCGAGATCTAGTGGACCCAAAGTGGATAATACTTCATATTGGCTAGAGTTGGGGGTGTTACACTTATATTAGAAACTAATTAATTACATAGCATGGATGCTATTCATTTACCTAAAAATATAGTGCAAATGATGGATTTTCCTGAACCTTGTGAGGTGTCTCTAGACTTGTTTCTTCAAAATACTTAAATAGGCCAAACACTATGCAAAAATACTAATGAAAATGTTGGTATGCAGTCCCACCTAACTAACAAAAATATTATTCAAAGCAATGATTTTTAACATTGTGGTTAGTGTATGAAAAAACATAGCTATGTGGTTCTCAAATGTCAAATATCTTATGTTGGATGGGCTTTTCCTCTCTTTGAGTAATGTACATTGGTTTTGAAAGGCATATGGTCCCTTTAGGATCTAATTGATGGATCAAGTATAACCTACCCTAGTCATAAAATTAATAAATAGCTCATGTTGTAGGCTAGACTAGTGGTTATAAAAGCTTCTTCATTGGCTTTCCTTTCCTCCTTATTTGCAATTCCAATGTAAATGATGCACTTACCATTAAAGTCAAGTGTAACTCATTTTCTATGTTTTGATCATCATCCATTACACTTGCTAAAATAGAGATTGTCATATATTCTATATTGAATGAATAGATACACATGAACAGGGCACTAATAAAATATCTAAGGTAAAAGTAGAATAGCATATATAGTGAAGATAAATTCACAAGCACATAAAATGTATGGAAAATGATCAGGGAGATATCAAAGAGCAAAAATTGCTATATTTGATAAAATCAAGCTAACTAAGAGAAAGATCCAACCTAATGCTTTAAAAAGTGGATAAGTGACTCATGGGGGGCATAAGGCTTATGAGTATCACATGAACAAGACACACAGTACGAATTTTTTGAATAAGGTAATCAATATGGCCAAAGGATACTACTGCACACATCCATTTTTATAATAGGTAAGCTTAAGCATAAACAAGATGTTAGTTTCCAAGTTAAAGACATTATGGTTTTACCTTGCTCCCACTTCAATTGATGCTATAATAGATTCATTATTAGCACCATCCTTATCTTGACATTTTGCTTTTAACAATTCTAAATATGGTGTCATTTGACCTAACACCACTATCAACATAAGTTGTCATTGTATTCAATTTTTACCCTTAGGCGTAGTTGCAAACAGAACCTATACAACTTTACTATCATGTATGTGGGAATAGGACTAATCTTATAAAAGGCTTATTAACTATAATATCTCAAGCTATGAAATAAAGAAAAATCTAGTGACTAGAAAAAAAAAGATCACAAAAGGTACTTAAAGAGATGTTATATGAGCTTTCATTCTCTTCTAGGTTATTTGTCAATCATTCTTTATTTGACACTACATATAGGCTAATGAATTTAGACCTAACTAAATTTTATCTAGCCATGTTATGAGTCTTTGCCTATTTAATTATCAAAAGGTAGGGGCAACACTCCAATAGAAAGTAAAGCCTCACCGTTATTTTTTATTTATCTAATAATAAGAAAAGGTTGCAATCCATCTTATATCCTCTAAATAATCTATTGGAGCCTCTTGGTAAGTCATAGAAAATCTTTCACATAAAAAATTCTTATTATTATCATGTGATAACCATAGGTCATTTTATCTGAAAATGAAATAGTATTATATCCTGATCCTTCATAACTTATATGCATGTCATAAGATGGACAATTGGCGAGCATGTTTACTCATTCCTATTGGTTCTGGTAAGATGACTACACTCAAGAGGGGAGAGGTAAATTTGGTTTATGAAAATTTCTTGCTTGTCCCTTACAAGATTACTTCTCCTCTTTTTGTACTTGTGTGCTGTGCAATATGAGATAAATGATAAAGTAATAATATGCAAAGAAAGTAAAGTAATCACACAAATGAATAAGCACATAAAAACAACATGATTTTTATAGTGGTTCGAGAACCCCATCCCTACATCCATTCTTCCAAAAGCACACACTCATTGTGCCTTGGGTTCCATTATGTTTCACTCATTATGCCTTAAGAACTTTTCTAGATTCTAGCTCTAGGGAGGCATAAATAAGTGTTCCTAACACTCTTTTGGATTACAACTCTGTGGAACATAAACATAGTGCTCTGAGCACTCTTTTGGTTTTCATGAGCTCACCAAAAAACTCATTGGTTTCAAAAGTCACCAGCAAACTTGATAGTCTTCTAGAGATCACCAACAACTCTTTGACTTTTAGATTAACCAAAAAACTAATACACTTTCACAAAGTATTATAATGAAGCACAGGGGAAGATGAAATCTTTTATAACTCTAGTAATGCAAAATGATCTTTCCATAATGTAAAGACAATGACCATTAAGAATATGAAGTTTAAGCTCAAGGATAGATAATCGAATGTTTAAGCTCTTGGCCATGGGTGGAAGGATTTGTGTAAGGTTAAGCACATCTGAAAAATATTCCTTCATCACCTTTGAATCTCTCATCTCTTCTCCTTAAATAACTCTCTTGAAAACTTGTCCATTGGAGGAAGATGATCTTCATTAAATACAGAGACAAAAGTAGATGAACAGGAAATAAATGTAGAAAACCATTACGATAATCTCTCATTTAAAAATGTCATCTTCTAATTAATTCTCATATGCTTAGAGTCATTTTGCAGTGCCAACCTTGACATAGGAGAATGTGAATAGTTGGTTAACGAATGAGAAGATGCTGCAGCTCTAACTTGATTCATGATTTTGAAAAAAAGATAATAAATTCTAACAAATTTGGCTGCTTTACTTTGACCAGTGCATTATTGCATTTGTCTAAAGTTAATATTAGATAAAGTCTCTTTCTAGCTAGACAGAGTCTCTTCGTCTCCTACTTTGTTCATAGTTGATTTCAAACTAATTTGGGTTTCTTCATTTTTAGACAGATGTGTTTTTCTTTCTAAACTTCTTCTTTCATCCACTATCTTTTTATTATTTCTGGAGGTTTTTAATAGAGTATTCAGATTGATACCTTTGAGCATATTTTGAAATCTCTATAACTTAAACTTTCTAAAATGAGGCAGATGATTAGAACAAATATCTGTAGTCCTTCTCTTAGAGATTTGAATGGGTTCTTGATGTTTGATTCTTTTTTAGCACTTAGAATCTTCAAGAATTTCATTCTCTTTCAATGGATTGTCTATTTTTACAATCCAAGAAGGTTATAGATTGCTTGAAAGAATATTATTGCAAGATACAGCTGCTACAGAGTATTGAATTTCTAATATTTGAAAATAGTGAATTTTCACTTTAGCAAGTTACTATAGCAGATCACTATATCATTGCTTTTTCTGAAGTATCAGACAAATATATTTGTCTGCTAGTACTATAATAGTGTTACTATAGCAAATCACTGTAATACCGCTTTGCCTATTGATTTATCTGAAGTAAGTATCAGACGAATTACCTGCTTAAAAGTTTGTCCATCGGTACTATAGCATGTTATTGTAGCATATTACTATAGCACTATGTCTGTTACTTCATCTGCTAATTGTTTGAAGCTTTGGCTATAGGTTTTATAGCAGGTCACTTGAGTAAATTACTATAGTACTTTGTCTATTACTTCATCTACTAATTCAAACTTTATCTTCCACTTCTTCTGTTACTTCATCTACTAATTTATCTAAAGCTTTACTTGATCTTAGATAAACTTTGTCTTCCACTTTGTCTTAGAAAATCCACTTCATCTGGCACTGTTAGCCAAATTGCTGCAGTAGTAAACCTACATTTGAAATTTTCTGTACTTTTGTAACATTTTTAACTTGACATTTTTCACTATAAATCAAACTACATTTATCCACATATAATATACATAAGTTAGAGTATGGATAAATCATTCAAGCATCATTTCGTTTTCATGTAAAGAATATCTTCTATGAAGCACACTTATCAAAATATGTTTTTCCCCACATGACTTTCCCAAGTTGTAGAGTATGGATAAATCACATATTGTATATTTTAATGAAATCTTAAAGTGATAACTTCATAAAGCACATGATATATCTATGATCCAATATATAATAAACAAGGTTAATGCACTATGAATCATAATGAATTCTTCATTCTCTAAAATAATTTATGTAATATGCTTGCATTCAAAATGTTGCAATAATGATTATTCATGCCAAGCATATTTATCTTCATTTCGGCTTCCTAGACTAAAATCATTATTAGCATAGATTAAGTCTTAAGACAAGTTTTTTTATCATTAAAATCATAAAATAATCCCAACAATTCCAACCATAATAGAGGTTATAGGTGAGTTAGTTTACCTAGAGATGTGAAGACTAGAGATTCCAAGAATAATATAGACTATTCATAACAATATAGTGGTTTTAATGAATGGTAGAAATAACTTATGGATGAGTTTTCAAAAATCATAAGTTGGATCAAACTTATGTTTTCCCAAAAGTTATGTTATGTTGAAGTTGACAAGGTTGTATTTGTATGATCCACATTGTGGTGTATTTGGCCCACCTAAATGTAATACTCCAATTTGCAAATTAACTAAGGAAATCTATATTTTGATGATTAAAAAAACCATAGTGAAAATGAGATAAACATCATAAGGGTAATGAGAATTACAAAGTGTAAAAAAGATTAAGTGCAGATGGAAGCTGCTTCATAGCCACTTGGCACATTCGCCTATGATCGTAGCCGATTACCAGCCACCTACAATATTTGCCTATGGGGTTCCAACAAGATACTAACTCATTGGATTATGGTAGCTAAATGCTAATATTACCTACAATTCTGTAGTTGAATAGAAGGTGCCTTCACATACTGCTTAATAATAAAATGCATCAAGCACCTAGAAAACTAAAGGCCAAAACAAGCTACTTGCCAAACTACTTGAGGATCGCACCAAATATCCCAATTGTCAAGGATTCACCTACCAATGTCCAGCAAAATGGCTTGAGGGATTTTGTTAAGAACAATTGTAGGCCATATGGAAGTTGCCTAAAAATGGCAACCAATACTGCGATTTCCTGCCAAGCTCTTGTTGATTGCAATGGTCAGATTTTTTGAATGTTCTAATGCATTAAATTAGCCCCAACTACCTCCAACGACTGGATTTTGAGAAAATATATAAAAAAATTAATGAAGAAATGTTGAAGAAGTTGTTACTATTCATTCCATGAAAATGATAGCTCAAGATGGAAGGTGAATTAAGCTTTTAAGACTTTTGGCCAAAGTTAAAAATAATGGTGCTAGAAGAGATTGGTAAATGAAATACAACATATTGAATATTGATTTTAATAGTGATTCATCCCGGCTGGGTTCCTACTACACTCTCTAAGATAGTCTCCTTTACTATCTTCGGTTCCACTAACATAAATTAACAATCACAAGTTGGTTTTCCTAAGCTCACTAACAAACTATTACAATTACATCAAGTTTTCCCTACTTGGTGAAGTCAATCAATAATGCTATAAGCCCCTTGCTTGCAAAAATAATAAAATAGTATTGAAATTATACAAATGAAGCGCCTCTTACTTAGGCAATTTGTATATAAATAAAGAATAAGTAAATAAATAACTAATTAATGAAGAACACTAAGTTAGACTCCTAAGAATTTGATGAAGATGTAGCTTTAAATTCTAGTTTAGAGTTCAGCATCGAAGGAGTTGAAACTTAGAAGAAAACTTTGAATGCTTGTAAATGCTCTCTTTAATTGTTTAATTAACTACTTCCAATGATTTGGTCCTCTATTTATATCCCTTGAAAGATCATATAGTCGTTGCTTATATTTCTAAAAAAATTCCAACCATTTTTATTAACTTGCATTTTATTCAATCAAAAAAATCTCTAGCTAGCACTTCAAACTGTGAAAGTTTGGTGTGTGTGTGTGTGTGTGTGCATGCGTGTGTGTGTGTCAATTACCATTGTGCATTTAATGTTAGACTTCTTGGTTTGGAACTTCCTTTCTCTAAAGGTTGTCTAAAGACAAATCCAAGTTCCAACAGTCGCTTCAGAAATCTAAATGTCGAATTGCTTTTTCTGAATGCTGACAAACTCAACTACCATTAATGACTAGTCTTTCAGGTTTTTGAAGTTTCGTTCTTTCTTTTGAAGGATCCTCTAAAAATTGTCTTTATTTTGAACTTGATTCCAGAGTAACTTATAGAACTCCAAAGCTTAGAATTCTTCCTCTAAACATGCCTCTAAATATTTTCAAACTTTGGTTGCATTTCAAAAACCTATCTAAAACTTTTGAAGTTGTCCCTGAAACTTCCTTTAAAACATTTTAGACTTCATTTTAATTATTGCAACTTCTAAATTGTCCTTTGAATTCTTCATATTGGATTTTAGCCTTCTCTAAATCCTCTAAAATAATTTTTGAATTGCTGGACTTAACTTCAAAATCAATTTAAAGCTTCTGACTTATACTCTAAATTTTTAGAACTTGATTTTTTTCTACATGTATATTATTTTCTTCATTTGAAACTCAATTTGTGAACTAAGTGCATTGATCATTCAAGTTGTTATATCCCATAAAACTTCAAAACTAGTTGTCCTAGTGTATTTACTTGATTTTATCATTTTAGCTCTGCAACACTTGGAAATTAACTGTTAGTACCTAACTTTCTCACTCATGTGTTTACTCATCATCGAAACTTAGCCAAAATATCACATTCATTATAAAAATCAAACTAAGGGGTTAGACTCAACAGTTGCAAGCATTCATCAAGTCCAAAACTTTTAAATTCTCTAACAACTCAAGCCTAAAGCTCTCATCTTGATAAATTCTACATTCAAGGCTTTTACTAATAACAAAAGGGAAGACTTCACTGTATTAAAGTGATCTTTCAAGAGTTATTAAAGCTTTTCCTGTGCTTTCAAAGAGACACTATGAAATTTAACTTATTTTTATCTCATTTTGATCTAGTTTGTTTCCTTGAGTTGGCATTGGAGACCAAGATCAAGAAGAATAGGTTGGATTGTTTGAGTGGTGACTCACAATTATCTTGTTAAATTGTATGTATGCTCCTTAGAGCTAGAATCTAGAAGGTTGCATTGACACTAAGTGATTAAGCCATAAAGTTGGAATCTAGAAGAGTGTTGTGACATTAGTTTATATTTCCAAAGAAGATACTAAAACCAAAGACATAGGGGGTGAGTGCTTGGAACAGTAGAGTAGAGAAGTTGTTTCAGACCATTATATACCGTGCCTATTGCTTATGATTGTTTATATTGCATGATTCTTGTTATTTAACTACAAATAGTTTAAAAATATGGACTTAAACTTATAGGGATTTACGTTAAAAAAATTTATAAACCCAATTCACCCCTCCCTTCTTGGGTTAAACTAAATTAAGGGACTAACACTAAATAAAAACCCAACCTGGCTAAATATACTAGTTTCTCCTTATTTCATAAGTTAAACAAAAAAAAAATGCAACGATGCTACAAAAAGCTTGCAGTAAACATCAAGATACCATTCCACCATGAACATATCTCATTATTCTCCTGTAAGCATTTTTTAAAATAGATTTCATCCAAATGACAATCAATGGATTCCTTATCTTATACTGGATTCCAATGCATGCTATCACTCATATCAAATTTATTGGAAGTAATAGAATACCTCAAGTGATTAGTAAATGCACCCAAATATTAATTTGGGAGCATGTGATATCGATAACAAAAAATGGCATATTAATTCTAGAATAAGCCCCATTCTTATAGGGGACTTCCCCATTAAAGAAAAAAGACTTGAAGCAATCCACATAAAATTCAACTATAAAACACATCATGATACAAAGAAACATGCCTCAAGGCATTGATTTGTAGAAAAATAGTCATCAACAGCAAGGGAAATGACAGCCCATTTAGCGTCTTCTTTATTAGAGGAGAAGATTACAATTTTAGGTTGGCTTTATCCTTCTGCCAACGTAAGGTGTTGTTGGATCTTCGACTTCTAGCAATAACCTCGGACTACTACTACCCTCTGTGGGAGAAAACACATGAGTTTTTGTAGAGACAATCATTCTTATGCTCTATTTCGTATTTAATGTTGGAATTAAAAACTACAAACCCTATCTCTCTCTTGCATGCCTCACGCTCATGCGAGGAGTCCAATCTCATTAATTTCACCCACAAAACTACCTCTTCCATAATATGCATAAACTTGTCAAATTGGCCTATCACCATAACTGTTTGAGAGGGGGAAATGGGCAATTCCCTAATAAAGAAGATAATAAGGTGGCAATATTTGCCACCACAAGTTTTTTCCTTTGATTTTCATGTTTATCAAACACACCCTTATAATACAACTAATTTTGAAACATCGCACTTAAAATTGCCTTCCTCAAAATAAAAATATGAAAAAAAAATCTAAATTTTTTTCTATTATAGAATAACTTTAAAAATATATTAGAATAAAGTTTAAAATTTAATGAGTTTAAATATTTAATAGTTAAAAATATAACTTTCAAAATATAAATTTTACTATCGATACCCTCAAACCAAATGCATTCTAAGAGAAAATTATATATTATCCAAACACGTTGCATTCTTATGAATAAATAACACTTTATAGTAAAAGGTATTACATCAATGCAATCATGTGGTAAATTTTTATTCTAGGAAAACATGATACGGGGTACTCACTAATGCAATCATTCTATACATCCACTAAGAGCCATTATAATACATTGAAGCATAAATCTAAAATCACAAGGACATGTAAGGGAACCTTCCAAGAAACTGTAATAAGAATAGCGAAGGCTCCAATTTTGAAGAAGAAAATGGAATTAATAATGGTGTGACATTCTACAACTAATTTTAGAATATCATCCCTTAAAGTCAAGTTTTGTATCCTAAATAATCTAAAATTGTACATTCATCACACGTGCCATTTGAAGCCTAGTCATCATTTTGTAAGTAGTGTGGAAATAGTGCACTAATCCTAATCGAGCATAGAAATCTTGAAAATGAGCTCAAGATGGTTCATTTTTAGCAATAGGTAATAGCCTTTAGAACAAGACTTATTTAGGTTTGTGAAATCTACCCACATTTTCTACTTTCTAGATTATTTTTTGATAATAATGACATTAGCCAACCATTTAAGTAGTGGATTATACAAATAAACCTTGCCTATAATAGTTTTTATGTTGAGCTTAGGTGTATCATTTTGATGATAATAAAATTTTTAATTAACTTAAACTTAAGTTAATAAAGTCATACTAAGATTTCAAGTAATAGAGGAGAACTATAGAGGGGAAGAGTAGGGCTACATAGGTCAATTAGAGCCATTAGAATGACGTTCTCGAGCTTTGGAGTGACAAAGGAGAGCTACAATGGAGAGCCCACAACTACAGAAGTTTGTAGTACTTGCTGTCTATTGGGTGCTCCAAGTCACAACATACAAAGGTCAATAAAGTTCTCTATAAAGACCATATTCTATAGAGGCATGGACAGAAGAGACCTAAATATTTTTTCAGGACTGCGATCATCTATAGAATTTTTTAATAAAGGAGAGGTTACATCTACAGAGGTCTGTAGCCATAACGTCTAAAACTAATATGAAGTTTCATTGGCTAGATTTCAACAGTCCTCTTTCAAATATTCAAAAGTCTCTCTAGAACTTATAAAGAGAAATTTGAAGAAGAAGAAGAAGAAGCTTGAGGGTTCTAAGTGTTACAAATGAATTAATCAGAAGAAACTCGATCAAGTCTCCTAGTGCATTCATTCCAAGGTGCTCCAACATTCAAAGAGCTTAAAGAAATATCAAGTCCATCTCAAGAGGAATTCAAAGCACTGTAAACTTATTATTTATAATTTATATTTGAGATTATATTATGTACAACTAAGCCTAATAAGAGAATTATATTGTATATTATTTAGATTTTTGGGTCTTCCATTACAAGAAAGAGAATCCTTGTAGTAAAGTGGTGTAAAGAGTTTCTTGATAAGCTTGGAGAAACCAACATTGTAGAATTTTTGGTAAACTAAGAAAAACAAAGTGGTGTAAGAGTTCTTGGTAATATTTGAAAACAAAAGGAGGTGTGATTCCACACAAGTGATTAGTGAAACCTGAAGTTATGGATGCCTTGAGTGGAGTAGGGCCCAGACCGCTATAATCCTTATGTGTTTATCAGTATGTATGCTTGTGTGTTTTCATTGCTATTTATTTTCTGTACTTGCATATCCATTTGATTACCAATCTTTCTTGTTTTTGTGCTTTGCCATAAATTTTGTTTTAGGACCAACAATTAGCATTAAACCTGAAACTCAACATTTTAGACTTCCTTTTATATCATGTCTTATGGTGCAACTTAGGTAGGGTACTTATGAACTAAACCAGAACTAATCTGATTTTAAGTATGGTAAATTCTCTTTTAATTACTCATAGGGTAGGATTGAGTAGCCCTATACAACTTGTATATAAAATTTAACTAGGTATGGTTCCAAGGTCTAAGTACCTAGAATTCACCTGATTTGCTTAGATTATTTAAAAAGTATATATATCTAAACTAATTTTCTATCTATATATTTATATTTAGTTTGTTATTTACAAACTATGTTAAGTCTATCTATTTAGTTTTGATGACAACAAAACTTTCTTAATGGTTTGAATTTAAGCTAATGAAAGTTTGTCAAAATTTTAAAGTTTAGAAGAAGCTTTAGAGTTTAAAGGCAGCTTCAGAAGAAGCGTTCAAGCTTTTAGAGGGAACTTATAGAAGATATGGAGATTTCAAAGGTTTCATGATACATTTTAGAGGTTACAATAATATTTCAAAGGATGAGCTCTAAATCTAGCAAAATCAAGCAATAATAATTCAAAAGGTAGTTCAGAGAATGTGTTTTAGAGTTCCAGAAGAAGAAGAATTCAGAATTTAGAGTTTAGAAGAATTTAGACTTTAGATTTCAGAGGATGTAGGAAGCTTTAGAACTTGAATGATAAAGTTTCAAAGGAAGCCTTCAAAGCTTCAGAAGTTGCATCTTAATTTTAGAAGTCAGTTCAAAAAATGTAAAAGCTTTAGAAGTTATGTTTAGAAAAAGCTTCAGAACTCCAAAAGTTGCATCCAAAAATTTTAAAAGAAGCTTTAGAGCTTCTTGACTTTAGGGAATGCATGTGGAATTTTAAAGGAAGCAAGTTTTAGAAGAAGTCTATAATGAATTTTCAAAAGTATAAAATAAAAATTCAAAAGTTTAGAATAACATTTTAGAGGCTGAAAAGTTTGATACATTCCAAGTTCACAACATTCAAAAGTTCCAGAATAGCACTTCAAAAGGATAAAGAATCTGATCCAATATGAAATTACAATATTCAAAAGTATGAAGAATAATGTTTCAAAAATAATATTACAATATTCATAAGTGTGGAATAATGTTTCAAAAGTTGAAGAACTTTCTTTAATTTGAAGTTACAAGTTCAAAAGTTCATAATGTTGCTTCAAAAGATTTGAAAGTCAAGTCTGAAGGCACAAAGGCTAAGTCTAAAAGCTTCAGACTAACTTTAGAAGATGCTTCAAATGATGGACATGAATCTCATAGGTGAAATTCAAGTCTGTGGATCTCAAAAGTGAAGTTCAGAACATAATGAATTGTTAGAAGATTTGGAAGCTAAGTCTAAAGACACAAAAGCTACATCTAAAAGCTTTAAAGTAACTTCAGAAGATGCTTCAGATGGTCGACATGAGCTTTAAAGGTGAACTTCAAGTTTGAGGATCTCAGAAGTGAAGTTCAAAACATGTTAAAGCCATCAGAAGATCGAAAAGCCAAGTCTGAAGACATAAAAGCTATGTCTGAAAGCTTCAAAGTATGTTTATAAGAAGAACCTCATGCTTACGAAGTCAGAAGGAACAATCATAGCATATTTGAAAGCAATGAAGCCTCTTTAGAAGATGCTTTAGATGATGAACATAAGCTTCAGAGGAGAAAATGTAGTCATTGCAAATGTCAGTCACCAAAAGGAACTTCAAAGCTTTAAAGACTAACTGCAAATGATTTGAAGTGCATCGCTAGAACGAAGTTCAAACCAAGCTAGAGTTTAAAAAATCTGAAAGAGAGCTTCAAAAGCTCTAAAATTTAATATAACAATGGTAATTGATAAGGCACCTGTAAGGCCCCGAAAAATTTTACAAATGCAAATTTTTGCTATTGTAAAGTTTTGGTAATTTTTGCCAGGTCGATAGGTTGTATAATTAAATTTTTGAGAAAATTATTATGAAAATGTTATGAAATTGAGTGGATTACTAATATAAGCATGAGGATGAGGTTTGGGGTACACTAAAGTGTATTAAATAAATGATTTAAGTTGAAAAGAAAATAAATTTAAGGCGATGGAATATCGAAGGTGTAAATTAGGAAAAATATTAAATTCTATTATAGAAAAAATAGCAAAAATGGATTAAAAATATATATTAATGTGAGGATGATGAGTACATATAATAATCAATGATTCATAGGTGAAGAAAACTCAAAAATTGCATGTGGATAGTTGAAAAATCAAGTTGCTGATAATTTATGGCAAATTTTAGTTAAAATCAAATTTAATTGAGAAATAAATAATACAATTATGCAAATATTATATTTAATAGATGGATAATTAATTTGGAAATGTGATTTATTAAATGAATGATTTACATGGGCCAAATATGAGGACTAGATAAGATTTTGAAAATCAAAGATTGGAT